>VFFE01008535.1:14679-32980 GCA_008921705.1 Burhinus oedicnemus | reverse complement strand
GCGCTGGTGAGGCCACAGCTTGAGTACTGTGTTCAGTTTTGGGCACCACAGTCTAGGAGGGACATTGAGGTGCTGGAGCGTGTCCAGAGAAGGGCAACAAAGCTGGTGAGGGGTCTGGAGAACATGCCTTATGAGGATTGGCTGAAGGAATTAGGATTGTTTAGTCTGGAGAAGAGAAGGTTGAGGGGAGACCTTATTGCTCTCGACAACTACCTGAAAGCAGGTTGTAGTGAGGTGGGCGCTGGTCTCTTCTCCCAAGTAACTAGCAATAGGACAAGAGGAAACGGGTTCAAGTTGCACCAGGGGAGGTTTAGGCTAGACATTAGGAAAAAATTTTTCACTGATAGAGTTATCAAAGATTTGAACAGGCTGCCCTGGGAAGTGGTTGAGTCACCATCCCTAGATATGTTCAAAAGTCGTGTACATGTGGTGCTTAGAGACATGGTTTAGTGGCAGACCTGGTAGAGTAGGGTCAATGGTTGGACTGGATGATCTTAAAGGTCTTTTCCAACCTAAACGATTCTATGATTCTATGATTCTATAAATCTACCATCTTCTAGTTTGAAGCCATTACCCCTTGTCCTATCACTACATGCCCTTGCAAAAAGTCCCTCTCCAGCTTTCTTGTAGGCCACTTTCAGATACTGGAAGGCTGCTCTAAGGTCTCCCTGGAGCCTTCTCTTCTCCAGGCTGAACAACCCCAACACTCTCAGCCTGTCCTCATATCAGTGGTGCTCTAAACCTCTGATCAACTTCGTGGTCCTCCTCTGGACCTGCTCCAACAGGTCCATGTCTTTCTCATGCTGGGGACTTGTTGCCTGTGACGCCCCTGGCTAGATTTAACTCTATCTGGGCTTTAGCTTTCCTAACCTGATCCCTGGCTGTCCGAACAATTTCTCTGTACTCCTCCCAGGCTACCTGTCCTTGCTTCCACCCTCTGTAGGCTTCCTTTTTCTGTTTGAGATTGCCCAGGAGCTCCTTGTTCATCCACACAGTCCTCCTGGCCTTTTTGCCTGACTTCGTCTTTGTTGGGATGCATCGCTCCTGAGCTTGGTGGAGGTAAAAATATAGAGAATATTTTATTTTGTATTTATTAGATAATTACATTTTTATTCATGCTGTGTCAAATTAAATTTGCATGAAAACTGGAATTCAATTAATGCAAAAGCACAGTTTAAATCTGTTTCTATTACTTGATTAGAATTAACAGACTTTTTTCTTTACAGATGCTGAAACCTTAACTTGAAAGGTGTTAGATATCTCTAATGATAAATTACTGAAGAAAAACCTAGAAGCATTTTTATATTTCAACTTAAAAGTGTTAAGGTAAAAACTTTCATGTGTTACAGAACTGGAAAGACACTGATTTTTTGGAAAGCGAATTAAGTAAATATAATTTTGATTAAACTTCAGGTCTTAGGTCCTCATACATGGGGTTTTTGTAGAGTGTCACTGCTGGCGGTGGGAGCTTGTATCTCCTGGTGGCTATGCACCACTTGTGCACTCCATAGTGCTGTTTTGGGAATCTGTAATCCAGATAGTATGGACCTGTTCAGAAAGTTCCATTTCTTATGTTAAGTGTTGCTGTCTGTATGTTTGGTTTGGGTCTTTTCTGGTTAAGCGATCTTTTCCATGGTATGTATAAGGAGAATTAATTGGTTGAGTTTCTCTTTAAATAAATGCAACATATTTAAGCTGTGGGTTGGCATATATCGACCTCTAACTTTGAATATTTTTTTTTAAAAACAGTTTTAATAAAAAATAATCAGGCTTTGGTTTTTTTGGTGTTGTTTGCCCTCTTTATTTGTGTCTTCCTAAGCAGAATCAAAATAGTTCAAGCAATAACTCTTAAGAATTCTACAGGAACTTGGAATTGACTAGACTTTCAGAAGTATAAGAAGTATAAGAAGGCCATTTAAGTGACATGTCAGTTGGTGTAATTACTGGGATTAAAATGTATTTTCCACTCTTGTCACGGATGGAACCATGCACCTCACTCGTAAGAGAGAAGCAGCAATATGTTTATTGTTATAAAAGGCAAAGATTTAATAAAGTTGATAATAGATGTGACAGTTTAACAAGATTGGAGATGGCAAGGTACACTTGGTTATTTACTGCATAGAGGGCAGAGTCAGACAGTACTGTCAGGGAGACCCTCCCGTTGAGTCAGGGTTTCAGAAAGGACCCCCTTGCTTTCTAAACTCCTTCTCAGAGAGGAGTCTAGGTGCGGCTGGATCCAATCCTAGTCCCAGATTTAGTCAACGGTTTACATCTAAAGGATTATATGTGCACAATCAATCCTTTATATCACTTAGCTAAGATTTCCAAGTTCAGCATGCTAGTAGTCACTTACCAAGGACCTGCTGCGGCAAGGAATCTCTCAACCTCAAGGAGTAACCTTGATCAGTGTCCTGACTCAAGGGGAGATCCTGGTGTGCAGCCCGCTGCCATTCAGGAGAGCTCAAAGGGCTCTTGGGCTGTGCACTATTTATGGGGATAAAATGATTGACTTATAGTCATATTTGCATATTGACCACAGAAGCAGCATTGCTCCAGTTAGCCCTTGGCTATTGTGGTGTTATCTGTTTCCCCGGAACCACATTGAGTCCCGGAAGCACCCATTATGGCCACCAGGGGTGGTTATCGCTTGGGCAAGGTTACAGGAGATAAAGATCAGATCGCACCTGGAGAGGAGGAAGCACACTGTCACAACTCTGGAATGTCTATCCTGAATTTTCTCTTTTGTAATATCAAATTGATTCTCTGCGTAGTCCCTTTTCCAAAATGAATTATTTTGAATGGTTGAGTTTTGCAAACTTTTAAAAACAATGCATTTTGTTTGAAATCCATTTTGTGTTTATAAATGACTGAAACATAGCTGAGGGCCTACTAGACAAACCTGGCATATCTTATAGACCTGAGATGTGGAGGAAATGAATTGCATATCTAAGGGCATGAACACTTACACTTGTACATTGTGCTTTGCAGTCATGTTTCCTTGTTCAATTTACTGCTTAAAAGTTGATAGTGTGTATATTCATTTTTAGTATTGTATTCTTCAATATTCTGAAAGTTCTTCAAATTTTCTGGATTTGCATATTTGCTTATGACTTTGCTCATTTATCTGTTTTTCTACAGCACCTTGGACTGTTACAGAAACTGAGATTTAAATTAGCATCAAGTCTAATGATTACAAATGCAGTTCTAAATTTAAAGTGCATAAACATTTAAGAGAAAATAAGTAGCTGTTGACACAAAATAGAAGTAGGTGTTCATGTGTTTAACAACAGATCCACCAAAGGTCAGAATTTAGTTTCAGATTAGTTGGTTCTGTGGTATTGGAAGTTAAAAAAGGAGGGGGAAACTCTCCAGTTGAATACATGTATGCACTCACACACATATTTCCCCTTTCTTTCACTGATATAAAACACAAAAGCCTTAGGCAAGGTCCTAACTAATCACATATATGCCTGTTATGAAGCAAACAAGTGTGTTTGTCATGCTGGGAGACAAGTACATGCATTATATTGTTCCTCACTGTGATTAGAATAGAAAGAGCAACAGGAGCTGTCACTGTCTCACATAAAGACATGAAGGATCCTTCCTTGCAGAAAAGTAGGTTTTTAGTTGAGTGGGAGAATGAGGGAAAGGCCATTACTCCGGCTATTGAAGCGGCAATTGTAGCCGTATTAATGATCACCAAGAAAAATTGCTCTATGGAAGTTCTCAGCAGGGCAAGGACAGAGCCGACAATCTTTAGTCATAGAATAAGAGGATTATTTGAAGACTTGGATTTGCTGCCTTCCAATTCTTTTTACCACATTTGATCACTGACCTGAAAAAAGAATACTATTAGTGTGTGTCTGAAATCTAATTGTGCTTGGGTACAGTTAACTAGAACACTTGCTGCTAGCTTAATGCTAAGAAACTCATACAGCAAATATTGATCCATGCAGTTCTCAAAGGAAAAAGAATCATTTTTTTGTCAGGTGCAAGGATTTGACAGTAGCCAAAAGAAAGAGGTGAATTTCACAAGAAAATTCTTTTCTGAGTAGTTTTTAGAGTGGATACGGAGGTGTCTCCTGCCATCTAAGACCTTGAAAACAGTTGAGTATTTCATAGACTTATATATTGAGGAAAGCATTTAAGCACAAACTTAATTTTTAAACTTGAGTACAAAACTGTCCTTTCTGGAAAAGATGGCAAATATTTTATGACTTCCAAGGGAATCTCACCCCAGCAAGACCACACATACTTCATTTCTGTACCAGTCTTTGTAAATAGTTTACTACTTCAAGACATCAAGTTGTTGTCAAGAAAGAGGGGAAGTGATAAGAGTGAACAAGGGGAGGAAGAGGAATGACAATAAAGTTATGGGCTACAGATGTTTTCAGTCATAAAAAGAATTCCAGTCCTTTATACTAGATTAGCACACACATTTTGGAAGAATGAAAACCTACCTTTTTTTTCTGTAGAGGGACTGGTATTAACAAACCCATTTACTAGCATTTGTCACATAGTAATACCATGGTCTAATCCACTATGGCATATCTTGAGTGACTGAGACCAGTATACTAAGCAAGTTGTGAAAAGATTTACAATGTGAAATGTCTGGAATGTGAAAGCAAAATTTAATCTTTGTGATATAAACAGTGTCACAACTCATATTACAATAATGTAATGAAGCAGATTGAGATGAAGATTCTAGTAACACGTCTAAACTGACCTTTCTTTGCTGATTTAGACCAGCAGCAAAAATCATTTGCAGATTCATGCCTTTGTGCTAAGCAGCACTATATTAAAAGAGAAAAAAATAAAGAGGAAAAATAGAAAGGCAGCAGTAATAAAAAGTAAGATTACTTCATAGGTTTACATGAATCTTTTATCCTTCTGTCCAAGGTATTGATAAATAAATGAAATTAATAAGCATATGGCCTGCTCCTGGATGAGTTACTGTTTAGCCACTACCTTATAAGAAATCCTAGGAGAGAAAGTCCTATTTTTAAAGGTAGGGCAGACGATAAACTTCTGTTTACCAGTCATCAATGTGGAGAGACAGCAAGCATCCATGACCTTCTTTGAAGTTGACAGAAGCAGATGCTTACATTCCTGAAATTCTTGTCACCAGGTCTTTTATTCACACTCAGAGAACAGTATTAGCCCAAAGAGCTCGTTCTTGACATCCCTTTTGTGGTCCTCGGGTGGGGTGGGATTTTCCAGAATTCTGAATTTAGCTTCATATCAGTCACAGAAATCTGAACGTATGATCCCGTACGTATCCTCTGAAAAACTATTAATCTTCTATATATGTTAATACATACAGATGTACTTACATATATTTAAATTTTATTAATATAACTGTTGCAATGATTTGTCGTAGTACTTGGCCCAAGTGGCTGTGATCTAAATTTGCATACTGCATGGTTTATGAATGCTACAGCACTCTCACTGAATGCTAATGAATGCTAGTAAGAGGCTCACAATACTTGATTGTTTGTAGAGTCAGGTAATTGTCAGAGGTAATAATTAGAGAATCATTACTTTGCTTTGAAACAAAATCTATGGATTTGAAAGAGCCTTCCTGTGGGAGGGCAAGGGCATAAAACTACTTCTTGGAAGATGCAATGTTGTAATTTTAAGAAAAAGATGATATAGCAATTGTAGGGGGTTAGCTTCAGTGATCCTCAGAGGCTTCTTATGGTCTGATATTCCTGGCCCTCATACATGTAGGGAGAAACTTGGAATTACCACCTGAATGAATCTGAATGGCTCAAAAAACCAAAAGTCAAATGAAGGTGATATATTGATATAGAACATATATAATTTCTCTAATATTTGTTTGGAACATTCTTCACACTTTTTGGTATCTGCGACATGAATTTCGAACACAGGACTGGTGGTATTGTATCAATAACAGGAATTTCACTATTAGTCATTCTAGTGATGTCAATATACTCCTAGATACCGTTACTTTATTTCAATAATTGTAGTAAAATAATGACAGCTGTTCCTTCATGAAAGTATAATATGCTCGTAGGTCCTCCTGTGTTTCAGGTGTAGGGTCATGGCTGATACAGTAAGAGATAAAAATCATGCTTGAGGTTCTTTGTCTTTAGATACTTGCTTGAGAATCTAATATCAGACAAGGAAATAACAGCTGCATTGGCTTTGTGCAAATCATCACTAAATGAAATTTCTTAGACATTAATAGATTTAATTTTGTATTGGTTCAAAATCTTTTCAATTTAATCCTTCAAGTGAAGTGGAACAACTTTTAAAAAACAAACTAAATGCAAAAGAGAAAAAAAAGAACACAAAGCACAACTCTTCTCTGACAAGCTCTTTGTAATTACAATAACAATAATATTTTTAACTGTAAAATTTGTATTCCTCCAGACACATTTTCAGAGCCTCAAAATAGAGGGTGTTGCATACCATTATTTGATCTGAATAATAGGTGACATATTTTGTGGGAAGTGAGTCGAGCGACTATGAGAAAGTGAGTCTTGAAGGCATAAAAAGACCTTGGGCATCAAGCCAGACTGTCTCAGGACTGAACAAACAATATAGCAATAAACAGCAGTATCTGAGGTTGCCTCTGGATTATCAGGTAGCAGAAGAACAGCTGCACACAAGATGCATGTATTGCTTAATGTTGAACTAGGAGGATCTGTACAGGGTACAAGCTCTGGCATATATAACCTTGCAAATAAACTTGTCTCAGTACCACTGCCGAACTGAGTCGGTGCCTTAATGCGCCACAATATTTCAACAAATACTTGGTGAAAATTTCCTAATTTCCTCCTGTCCATCTACATCCCCATGGCAGTCTCATAAGCTGCAGTATATACAACACCTTAAAAAAATAATAAAGATATGGTTTTTTACTGATATATTTCACAAATTCTCTGCATGCAATGTCATGCACCAGAATTTGTCCAGCATCAAGGTCCCCAATCGTTTAATAATAAACACCGTTCTAATCTATTTTCCCTTTGGAGTTTAATGTGTTTTTTTCCTATTTTTTCTGCATGTCAACGTGGGTGCAACTTTACCAGGGCTGCTAATATATATTCTACAGCTAGTGTATTATGAACTTACTCTGGATAGGAAGGCTTTTTTTTGTTCACTCTGAACTTTGTAATCTGCTTTCACTAATTACAGCACTTTCTATATTTATTTCTGGTTTTTTATGTGTTCTATAACTGATTTAATGTCTTAAATTCAATTTGCCTATTAATTTCCAAAGCTGTTTGGTCTACATACTATAAAGTAACAGCAATTATACCTATTGCATAATAAAAACCAAAAGGAAAAGATAAAATTATCTTTCCTATAAAGATTTGCAGTGATTAAGCTGTTGAAATTTCACTCTCTGTAGGAGAAATAAAGTACTCCAGGGAGAGATCAACAGATAAGAGGAACAACATGCCTGAAAGCATTGGACAACATTAGCCTGTGTTTCTATAGCTGTTCCAAGCCTGGCAAAGTTTTACCATGTATTGTAGATGTGTTGTTTTATAGAGAGTGTAAATTTAACTTTGAAACAAGGAAAAGAGTAGCTTCTTTATTGCTTGGAGAGTCAAGATTTGCATGTTATTTGACAGAAATATTACAGCTGTTAGATGCAGGCTCTAGTAGCAGGTCATGCTAGTGAGTATAATAACGCTTTTTCTAGGGACAACCCAGTTTTTACTGTATCTGGTTAATGAATTGGTGGTGTCTGAAATCTCATGTGTGTGTTGCATGACCTTGTGTTGTTTGAGGTGGTAGATGGTACTCTGTTGTCTTTGGAGAATAGCACTGATTGGCTTTTCTTCTTGGCACAAAATCTGCTTTTCCCTTTTATGGGTTTCTTCAAAGCTGTTTTATGATAGTTTTTCCTAGGTGGAGTTTTCATAACATTATTCTGAGGGGTTAAGTTCCATCAATTTTTTAAAGAGTTAGCAGGCTTTTAGAGTCCTGTTGACTTTTTTTCTAAATGCAATGCAAGAAATAGCAAATGGCAACTAGGCAGTAGGTTTTTTCTAAAAACTGTGGTTGAGATTTACCTGACTTTACTGAGACCATTTCTATGATTACAATTCCAAAAAAACCTTGATTATTTCCCCCCCTCCCCAAATATTCCCTCTGAGGCAGAAATGGAAACAACAGAAATGGAAGAAAACATTTAATCTAAAGAATAATGTTGTTACTAGGAAAAAGTAGAAATGGAAAAATGTATTTAGGCAGGATATTAGAAGGAAATTTCAAACAGTTAATCCTAGACCAGTTTTCCAATGGGGGCAACAGGCAGTAAAACCTAATTAATCTAGAGATGAAATAGGTGGCTTTGCAAAAATTTTGAGGTAAGTGCTTTCAGGAGGATTCTAGGTTGCTGGTCCATGAGGTTCTTACTGGTGCTCTTATACAGAGTTTGGATCAAAATGTTAGTAGTAAGCAGAAGAAATTTCAAAACTGTCAAAGTGGCTCAGCACTAAACTCTCTAGAAAAGCAAACTCTAACAAAGGCCCATACCAAATGCTTTAGAGGGAGATATTACAACCTTGGAGCAGAATGTGTACCTCGTATCACATTGAATCCTGGTTGTTAATATGTGTGATAGGCACTAGCCTACCAACATAAGATTTGATATATCTTCCAAATATACAAACTGCTTAGCTCTGACAGACAGACTAGAGAACAGCCATATGGTGTTTCCACCTGCTTCAGTTGTGTTTATGTGTGTGATGACCAGGGTGCTGCTTTCTCCAGTTGAAACCAGTCAATTCCATAACTAGCACCAGAAATGTACCCTCTTGGAGACAAGTGGCCAGCGATGTAAGGACATGGCTATGCTATGAGCCCTTGCTGTGGTCTCGCTTGGGAACTCAACTTCATCTTGCTATCTGTGCTGTAGCTTTTCTATGGATAAATAGGAGATACTTAACTTAGGCTGCCACTTTCCATTACTGTTGCAGGTGATAGTTCTGTGTTTAAGAGTTCTGGAGTGGATCGCAGCGTGAGGCTTTGCTCTCTCACATACTACATTTACTATAATTTCTTTCTCATGTTGTGAAGCAAACCTTATATACTGGAGGATTCCGTTTTCACTTTATTAGGGCTGAGATTTCACTGACTCGTCACTAGATAGAAGAATCTTTTCCTGAGTGACTGCTGCATAGCAATTGATTTGCAAAATATGCCTTTAAACACCATGATTCAGAGAAAATGGACCTACTTCCATAAGAATTTCAAAAGTTGCTCAAAAGGATTTTCATCTGATGGGAAAGACAGGCAAGCATCAAAGGAAAATAGCTGGCATAAGGTGACATGAAAGAATGCATCAAGGAAAGTCCTGCTTTAGTTCATGTTTTATTACATCTTCTGACTCCCAATTTACCCTGTACAGGTTTAAAACAAATTCTTCTAGAAGCCTCTAGTGTGATCCAGTTGCCTTCTGTGAACAGTATGTGTTCACAGTGAAGATGATGCAGAATTTGCTTCCTTTATTCAGCTCAGAGCTATTTATGTCTTTTTTATTGTATGTTCTAAATACCATCTTAATAGCTTCATTTCAGTTTCTGCTTTCAACCCACCATCTGAAGAGAACAGCTTAGCTGAAAACTGCTTCTACTGAAACTAGCTAAACAGAAATTGGATGAGAATATTTAGCTTTCTGACAAATGGAGAAAAAAAAGACCACATGGAATCTGTCTGCCTTCTACCCATATGTCCTTCATCAGTTCTGGCTAAGGGTGACATTGTGCCCACAGACACTTTGAGTGTAAGGATCTCCTGTTTTAGAGAGGGAAATGCTAACACAATTCAAATGAGTTCAAGCCAGCTTCTTTATTTAAATAATGCTGCTCAGACTATTGGGTTTGCAGGCATAAGGCATATGTTTGAATAACATGCAAAGGCTGTTCTTTTATCTGTATTCATTTAAAGTAAATTTTTTCTTCTCCCGTGCTCCCCCAGGGTTATAATGAATTCAGGGAGATGTTATGTCTAAAAATCTTAATAGCTCAACCTGAAACAGGTTATCATCATCAACTTAACAGAATGTTCTTGGGAAAGAAATATCTGTCAGAGAAAAAACTGTATAACCTTTGATTTGGTGAGGCTGGATTTTTTTTGTTATTTGGGTTTTGGTGTTTTTTTTTTTAAAGACGTGAGTTATCGTTTGCCTGGCCTGTATGCTGCTGTAGCCCTGTGAAGATGTTAGTGGTAGGACTTGTCCCTTACTCTAAAGGCACTCCTGTTGTTACTTAGATTTTAATGGAGACTATATGCCTAAACTCAGATGGGAAGCCCCAGGTCAACACACCTAGGAAGCAATGATCCCTGTTTCAAAAACATCTGTCTAAATAGGAAAACAATGACTGAAAGGAGTTCAGAGAGCAAGAAAATATTTTTGCTGAGGAGGCTGAGATCAGGTCAGCTGTCTTCTAGCTTGGCTCTGTAAAATCAGGAGGGAGAGGAAGCAGGCTGTCTTTCATATGATGCACCCTGTAATCAAGTTTTTGAAAGTAATGAAGAATCAATATTAATACAGTGTGAATGAAGGGAGAATAAGGGACATATTATTTCATTCACTAGGAACAGATTTAAAACCACAAACAGTAATATGCTATGAACACAAACAGTAATATGCTTTTTCTTCCAAGTAGGAAGGAAACGTGATATACGGTCCTTGAAAGAAAACCTTGGTTTAAAAGTAAGCAAGGAGACCTCCTACCCCACTAATATAATTTTCTAGTTGTTTAGAATTACTTTGGATATTTGATGTTAGTGTTTAGATCTATTACACATTTTTATGTATAGAACTCCAAGTACTGGATAAAAGCTGTTTTGAGAATGAAGGACAGAGAGGTTTGGTACTTTGTCTCCCATACTGTTGTGTCCTGCTTGTTACCTAAAACTAATGCCTGACTTCTGAGGGACACCTTTTCCATTGCAGCATGGAGGCCTTTACATAGGAAATTAAATGCATTATTCTCTCTTTCCTCATCTTTAAAATAAAGGGAACACTGCCTCTTGTCAGATCAGAGACAAAGCTGGGAATGGAGGGTAGCATAGCATCCTAGTGTCCTAGGACAGTTCATCCACACTATCTTTAATGTGGTTGGGAGATTGAGTTGCAGTTTGCACCATCTCCTGTATGCATGAGCTAGAAGGGCTCCCAGGAGAAACCTTTTGCTTATGCCTTCAGACCTTTCTGTGGAGTTCTAGTTTCCCTTCATATGATATGTCTACTTTAGCCATTTCCTTTAACAGCCTGTTTCTAGAATGAGTGGATTTTTATGGCTGTCATATCTTGAAATGTAGGATTAAAGGTTAAGTTTTTTTTTTAACTGAACCCAAGAATTAGTGACTTATCTGCAGCTTCTTCCATAAAAACAGTTGATTATTCAAAGCAAAAAAATATGGTGTGGCTCTCAACATATATAGCATCTAGCAGTAGTCTGAACCTTATTTTGGTTCATACTTAAGTAAATTAAGAGGGGAAAGTGCTTTGTTTCTCCCCTGAACTGAGCTGCGGTGTTCAGATCTGGATATGAGGCTTCCCTCTCCTTAACTTTAAAGATAGTTGAGGTTTTTTGGGGGAGAAGTCTGGAACTTGGGAGAAAACTTTCTGAAATTTTCCTTGTAGGGGGAACTGATGTTTTGTTTTCTAGTTGGCAGTATTTAGGCATGTGTCCTGGTGCAGATTTTGAAGCAAACACAAATGCATGTATTCTGAATTTCATGCCATTAAAACCCCTAGAAAGATATGTCATACTGGCTCCAAATCTCTAATTCTGGTCCCAGGTCCTCTGTATTTGCTTTTCTCTGAGGACTCTTTATGGGAATTTTTGCGTGTGTGTGTTTTGTTGTTTTTTGTTGGTTTAGTTTGTTGTTGTTTGGGGGGGTATTATTGGCTTTGGGGTTTTTTGGGGTGTTTTTTGTGTTGGTTTTTTTTTTATGTGAGCTTCCTATATAGATTTTATTAGTATTCTTGTGGTATCAGGATGTCTATAATGAGTATGAAATCATACACATAGCTCAGAACATGACATCTACTCTGCTTTGTATGTTGTAGCAGTTGGACATAGAATTTTACAGGTCTAGCTCCTAAGGACAAAAGAGGAAAAGGAAGGATGCAAACACCAACCCACAGATCTGAGAGTGCTTTTGGGAACCCAAATACATAAGCCACTATCACAAGAGACTGGATTTCCTTGCAGTGAAGTAAATCTCACAAGTTAATAACATGACCTTAATGGTCATGTATTATGTTACTTGGCAGATAGGATGACCACTTTTTTTTGTCGTTACTGAATAGCTGACAGATCACTTGAAAAAACATGTATAATTTCTTAGCGTGATTATCAGTATTTGTAAGTTACTGGTGCCCTGAAGCTGCTTGAATATACAAGACCATGTGTCTTCATGACATGCATATCTTCAGATCTGTTGGTTGCCGGTGTGTGGCTCAGAATGAATGCTATTGTAGTTGTGTGAGAAGGGAGGTGTGAGGCAAAAATTACCAATATGACTAAGTGGAAGATGTGAAGCAAGATCTTATCATGTGTGAGCCCAGCATTCTTCTTGGGCTACACAGTATGCTGTCGAGTAGTTTAGTGGTTCCCTGTTATGTCTCATCTATATCATTGTTGCCAACGCTGTCAGCTGAAGTAGATAAAACCATACGTCTCCACCAACACTATTCCAGTGATAGATACTCCATGAAGCTACACCACACCAGATTTTGTTCTTCCTCACTCTTCCCTTCCTGTCCCTCCCTCTGCTTCCCAAGTATTTACCTCCTGTGTCCATTTTAAAAACATCAATAAAATGAGTTGAGGTAAATAAATGAAAGTTATTACTTTGACAGAGTAAGTGCTGTTCTATTGCTGTAGTAAAACACTATACAGTGTATTTTACTACACTGTGGTCATAGCGAGTGCTAAACCAAGATCTAGTGAAAATCATATCCTTTGAAACTCCAAAAACACCCCAGGAAACCTTTTAAGTCTCCATCCCCAGTAAAAACAGGACAGAAATTCCACAGTAAAAAACCTTAAGTATTCTAAATTAAAGTCCCATTAAATGCTACAGTGTCTGTATACTTCAGCCTTATGGAAAGGTGGGAAGGGGAGATCTAGCCATGAAATGCATGGCAAATCTTGCAAGTATTGCATCAAAACTGGTGTAAAATTCTGCCATCTTGCTAAGAATGTTATATGGGCTTAAAGATGGGGAGCTATGCTGATCCTACCTATGGCAGTGAGTAACATGGGAATACAGTGTGCTCACACTTGTGTAACCAGAAGCAGAACTGAATGATTAGTTGACCAAAATGAGGGTGAAAATGTCTCTGGGGAGAGAAAGTTCTGGTGGAGAAAAGTTCCTCTGGGGGAGCAAAGTCCCTCCCGCTGTAACAGAAGACCAGATTCATGACCACCTGAGGAACCCGAACACACAGGTCTATGGGACCTGACGAGATGCACCCCAGAGCCCTGAGGGAATTGGCTGATGTAGTTGCCAAGCCACTCTCCATGATATTTGAAAAGTCATGGCAGTCAAGTGAAGTCACCAGTGACTGCAAAAAGGGAAATATTGCACCCATCTTTAAAAAGTGTAGAAAGGAGGACCCTGGCAACTACTGACCTGTCAGCCTCACCTGTGTGCCTGGGAAGATCATGGAACAGATCCTCCTAGAAGCTATGCTAAGGCACTTGGAAGACAGGGAGGTGATTCAAGACAGACAGCATGGCTTCACCAAGGGCAAGTCCTGCCTGACCAACCTGGTGGCCTTCTATGATGGAGTGACTGCATCAGTGAACAAGGGAAGAGCTACGGATGTCATCTACCTGGACTTCTGCAAGACCTTTGACATGGTTCCCCAGAGCACCCTTCTCTCTCAGATGGAGAGATATGGATTTGATGGGTGGACTGTTTGGTGGATGAGAAATTGGTTGGATGGTCACATCCAGAGAGTAATGCTTAACAGCTCAATGTCCAGATGGAGCTCAGTGACAAGTGGTGTTCCTCAGGGGTCTGTACTGGAACATGACATAGACAATGAGATCAAGAGCACCCTCAGCAAGTTTACTGAAGACACCAAGGTGAGTGGTATGGTTGACATACCTGAGGGATGGGATGCCATCCAGAGGAACCTGGATGGGCTCGAGAAGTGGGCCCTTGTGAACCTTATGAGGTTCAACAAGGCCAAGTGCAGGGTCCTGCACCGGGGTTGCGGCAATCCCATGCACAAATACAGGCTGGGCAGAGAATGGATCAAGAGCAGCCCTGAGGAGAGGGACTGGGGGTGCTGGTGGATGAGAAGCTCAACGTGAGCCAGCAACGTGCACTTGCAGCCCAGAAGCTCACCGTATCCTGGGCTGCATCAAAAGAAGTGTGGCCAGCAGGTCAAGGGAGGTGATTCTGCCCCTCTACTCGTCTCTTGTGAGACTGCACCTGGAGTACTGTGTCCAGCTCTGGAGCCCCAACATAAGAAGGACTTGGACCGGTTGGAGTGGGTCCAGAGGAGGGCCACTGTCATGGTTTGGGCCAGATTGGCCCAATCCGGTGGAACGACAGATGCTCTCTCTCTCTTGCTCCACTTCAAAGGGATGCAGGAGAGAGAGAGAAAAAGAGAGACTATGAAAATTTTATTAATGTTTGGGGTTTCTTGGTGATTTCTTGGAGCAGAGAGTTGTCAGCTGGATGTGGTCATCAGCTGACAGGTGGGATTCAAGCCAAAAAAACCTATTAGCAAGATGATCTGCTCACAATAAATCTGCTCTTGATCCGCTCTTGATCCTTGTGTGGACAGCTTAATCTATTTTATACTGCAATTTCCCATCAGTAAAATGGGGATAATTACATTCTACTGCCCTTGTGGGTGCTGTGAGGGTAAATATATTCCAAGTTACAGAGAGTTCATATGCATTGGCCAAGAGAGCTGCAAAAATACTGGAAAGAGAACAGTTTTCCCAGCAAAAAAGCAAGTCTGAAGCAAAGACTAGTGCTAGTCAGAGGCTTTGAAATTCATTCCTCACCCTACACTCAGATCGAGCATAATTTAGCACAAAATCAGGGTTTGCTGGTTTTAAACTGGTTTTGTACTGGCTGCTGTAGATGATACTGACACTTTCCTGCCACCAAAACCATTACAATTCTGCAGCAGCAGAGAAATTGTCTGTAGCTAAGCTCCCCTGGACTGTACTAACACACACAACTACTTCATATTAGTGCTTTGAAGCTGCAATATAGGTCTTAAGCGTAAATGAATCTTATGCTTTGTGGGGTTGAGGCAGATCCTTGGCTGTGTTGGCCTAGCTGGGCCAGTATGGTTTCCTTAAAGTCTTTATTTCCAGGAGAAAATGTCAGAAGATGACTAGATGTCGAGATACTGTAATGATGTGGAAACACTTATGGTTTAGGTTTTCTTGTTATGCAACAGACAATTGTAAAAGTTCTAGGGCAAAGAGGTTCCCACAGTTGCTGTGACTTTTAGGGAAACTCACTAAAGGTAATATATCTTTTATGAATAGATTTCAGGTAACTGGAAGCATACATTTCAGGACACAGGAAGAAGCCTTTCTATTGATTTCAAAGAAAGTTATTGCAGGGAAGAAGAGTGTGGCTAGCTTTGCACAGAAAGTGCTAAGTGCTTTTCTGACACAATTTGCAACTGTTAGTCTCACCTCTAAACCTTGGCTGTATTGGCAGGCTTGCTGAGGAATACTTCTCACACTGGGTCAAGGTGAAATCAAATTAAGAAATCTTTGTTGTCCCTATTGTGAGAGGTTCAACTTGCTACTATTTTTTCTTTTGGCAGGAGCTTGGAACACACTGTATCCAACAAATGCAAATGATGTTGCTAATTTAATGAAGGATGAAATCAGGAAAATTGCAGTCCATGGTCAAGAGCAGGTTTTTTTTTTTATTGGAATTACATCAATAGCTAATTGAAAAAGATTACGTAATTGCTTTTGGTCATGGTTTAACTCCAGTAGGCAGATTAGCCCCACACAGTTGCTCACTCACTCTGCCCCTGCCCCAGTGGGATGGGGGAGAGGACTGGAAGGGTAAAAGTGCGAACTCATGGGCTGACATAAAGACAGTTTAACAGGGAAAGCAAAAGCTGCATGTTCAAGCACAGCAAAACAAGGAATTAATTCACTACTTCACATTGGCAGGCAGCTGTTCAGCCATCTTCAGGAAAGCAGGGCTCCATCACATGTAATGGTGACCTGGGAAGACAAAATGCCATAAGTCCAAACATCCCCCACTTCCTTTTCTTTCCCATGTCATTTACGGTCAGCTGTCCTAGCTGTGTCCCCTCCCAGCTGTGCACCCCCAGCCTACTCGCTAGCGGGGCAGTGTGAGAAGCAGAAAAGGCCTAGATGCTGTGTAAGCACTGCTCAGCAATAACTAAAACATCCCTGTATTATCAACACTGTTTTCATCACAAATCCAGAACATAGCTCCATACAAGCTACTATAAAGAAAATTAACTCTATCCCAGCCAAAACCAGTACAACAGAAGAAAGAATATGATGTCTGCAAATCTATTTACTTGATCTTTATTATGGCAGATTCTGAGTATTTAATGAACTTGGTATTTAATTAATGATATGCTTATCCTCAGAGCATACCAGTGACAGAGGATATACTCCATATGACGATTGCAAATCTGAAGGATGATGAGGACAAGGGTCAGAACTTTTCCAATTTAATCACAGCAATAGATGTTGCCTCTAGTTGCCTGCAGTTTAAGTTCTGACCAAAATATAAGGCTATCAGATTTATTATGCAAGTCAATGTAAGGATTAATGGTGTTGCCTTCGTTGGCGTGGCGACCTGGTTCAGGAACGACATGGCGACCAACCCCAGGCCGCTCGGGCCATCAGCTCGCAGACACCAATGTGGTGGACGGCAAATGGCGTTTATTGCAAGGTAACACTGCATTTTATAACTTGGGTTTACAACGTCACTTCCGTCTGCTCACATCATAAATTACACGCTAATGGCTATCAGGAGAGGGGCCCTATCTTCCCGTACAGCGCGATACCTTCCGACCGCCTGTCCCTAACTACCTACATTTCCCCCCTCCCTATGCGTAATTAAATTGGTTAAAATATAATGACTTTAAAAGAAGATATACATCATAATTCTTGATAGAAAACATACTAAAGGCACTTAGTCTCTATTCTATCTTTCATAAGAATCTTAAAATACATGTGTATCAAACCTGTGTAGAAAACGTAAGGCACACTGAGTGAGAGATAACTAGGGAGTAACTGGGAGCAACGGGGTTTGACTGGGAATGGCCAGATTAAATTTTTAGTAAGAACATTCTTAAAGCAGTTGTCGGCGCTCTACTAACATGATGTTAGCTCTCTCTAGCCGGCTCTTAACAAACAACACAAGCCTGTTGAGTATACAGGGTCCGAAGATCAATACCATCACGACCATTATGACCGGCCCTAACAAGGTAGATATCAGAGTGGCTAGCCATGGTGAATGGTCAAACCATGATGTAAACCAACTTTGTTGTGTGTCTCATTCCCTTCTCCGTTTTTCTAATCCCTCTCACAATTTGGCCATAGTGTCCCTTACTATTCCGGTGTGATCTGCGTACACACAACATTCTTCTTTTAGCGCGGCGCACACTCCTCCTTGCTGTAGGAACATCAGGTCCAATCCTCTTCGATTTTGTAACACCACTTCAGACAGTGATCTAACGGATTTTTCTAAAGCGGTTATTGATCGCTCAATTCGTGCCAGGTCCTCGTCTACTGCTATCCTTAATGTCTCAAGTTCTTTGCTTTGTTGTACCAATGAGGCTGCTCCCGTGCCTACTCCCACGCCCCCCAAGATCATTAAAGTGGCTACTGTTAATGCTGTGAAGGGTTCTCGTTTTGACAGATGATGTTCTGGGGTGATCTGTGAGTCGTAGACAAAGTCTTCGGAATGGTAAAAGATTTTAGGGACTATAGTTATTTGGACACAACATTCTGAGGATTCATCAAAATTTTCTAACGACAAACAAGGTGTAACTCCTACATTAGAACAAACCCACTTGGCATTGTTGGCCGGTACCAACCACTTTGCAGGGGTTTTACCTTGTGTCTTACTAACACACAGTTGTTCTCTGTGCTTTGGGACTTTTCCCACACACACGCCACTTCCTACCACTCGTGCTAATGTAATTCCTTGTTTTTCTGTGTCCCATTTACACTGGATCGGGTTTGGACTATTTTCCCGTATGGGTGCGTCAGTTACTCCTACAGCCTCATAAAAGGGTGGCCTTATTCCATAGCAC
>VFFE01008535.1:0-13474 GCA_008921705.1 Burhinus oedicnemus | reverse complement strand
ATGTCACCCTCTTGTAAATTTTTTGGCTCAGCGGAACCGTCATTGTCTGGGGGGTGCAAAGTCTGCGTAGCCGCCCCGATTCCCAATTTTGGGGTGGTTAACAAACAGCCCTTTGCTGCCCTCCAGACCTCCTGTTCCTGTCTGGCTTTCTGCAGAGCCTGTACAACTTTCCCCCGCGATTTAAGATTTTTCCCACAACCCGAGGACATCGTCTCCTCGGCTAACGCTTTAGTACACTTATCCCACACTTCGGGGTGGAGAATATCCACCAGTTGGTCAATGACCCCAATTAATAAAAGCCTTGCAACTGCAAGAGTAAAATCTTTGGGTTTACAATCAATACCCCACTGCGTATGTAATTGTGATACGACCTTCACAAGGGTGAATCCTCCTTGCGGGTCCGGGAACGTCCTCCCCGCCGGGCTGGTCCTGCCGCTCCGGCTGCCGTTCACCCGTCCAGGCGACGATCCTCGATCCCCATTCCCGGGTTTCGGCACCACTTGTTGCCTTCGTTGGCGTGGCGACCTGGTTCAGGAACGACACGGCGACCAACCCCAGGCCGCTCGGGCCATCAGCTCGCAGACACCAATGTGGTGGACGGCAAATGGCGTTTATTGCAAGGTAACACTGCATTTTATAACTTGGGTTTACAACGTCACTTCCGTCTGCTCACATCATAAATTACACGCTAATGGCTATCAGGAGAGGGGCCCTATCTTCCCGTACAGCGCAATATCTTCCGACCGCCTGTCCCTAACTACCTACATAATGGAAAGAGTTAAATGTACAAAATCTTGTGATGGAGTGGAAAGCATCTTTGACTCCAAACTTGAGATGCTGGGAGCAAGGCTTGTGATTTCTGCAGTACAGTTTTGGCTCTTCTGTCATCAGTTCCTGACTTCTAATGGCCTGTTGTGTGCTTCCCTTCTTTCTCTTTTCTTGCCCAACAATAAAAAATGTGAAGGGTGAAGAAAGGATCAGAAAACCAGAGATGCCTTTTCTCTGTCTTCAGGACTAATTTTCTCCAGTTTATGTTACATTTGTGTCAATTGACAATACTTGATAAATAATTGCCTTGCATTCCTCCATGTAACAGTCATACTGCACATTAACCTGTCAAGTAGCATACACCAGGGTTTAACATGTATTTACTTGGGGATGGGGTTGGGACAGAAGGGGAATTGCTGAGCAACCTCTGGCTTGATTTATCAATCAAATATCGCAGGACTTCAGAGTGTTTTCTTTCTTTTGCAGACTCCAAATCATGTTCTGTTATTGAAATGTTGGAGCTGGATAAAGACAGGAGTTTTTTATTTCAATGTAAATTTTTCATTTCCTATTTTCCTTAATAAAACGGAATAAAAATGGAAAATGCAACTTTATACTGATTTGATACATTGAAGAGGTAGTTCTTCTGTTGTGCTTCTATCTCATTTTTTCCCCATCTGTCTCCTCTTCCATACTCAGTGTAGAAAGGGGGACAACAGGAACTAGAATTTTAGAAAGAAATGAAGAGCATTGTATGTAACTCCATCTGACCTGAACAGAGGGGTTTTAATGTTCAAAAAAGATGAAGCAATGAACATTTTCATTGTGAAAATGTTGCTATCATTTGAAAACTCCCTTCTTAGTTGCCTTCAATAAAAGAAATTTAAAAAATCATGCACTCATAGCTAGAACTTTTGGAAGAGGAAAAATGTTTGCAGGCCCTGCTGTACACTGCCATTTTATCTGTAGAAAACTCAGTAATGTTCATTTGTTGGGATATAGTGTGCTTCACATGATAGTACTCCAGACATATAGTTCAGTAACTTGTGCAAGTGCACATTTGGAATGTTAAAGGTAGGTATTTAAAGCTTTTAAATGTGTAAAACGTTAACTTCAGCTTAGTATCAGTCCTGCTTTTCATTGAATCATTGTATCATGCTTTTCACTGCAGCATTCTGACTTCCTCAGGAATCACGTCTGTTATTTAGGCTATTCTAACAAAACAGAGTGTAACATCACTGTGTGAGCAGAAGGTAGCTTTCAGCTCTAGGCTGCTCTCTTTCTCCTCGCTCTTTCTGCTGTTCAACCTTTCTGCCTTGGTTTTGCATGCTTTCTTGCAAAGCCCTGTGGCATCCTCTCAGAAAAGAACTGTTGAAGTAATCTTTTCAAGTTTATGAACAGTTCTTCCAAAGCAGAAGTGGTCACCACAGTCTGAAGAAAATATGTTCTTCTATAAATCAACACGTTGTTTTATTTATCTATATCACTTCTTCCTCTTTTTTCAAATATTCATCAATACTTTTTCTATTCCTTGACAATAAGCATCTCAGCCTCCTTATTTTAAATTAAAGCTATCTGCCTTTGTCCTGTGTCCTCCTTATGTGGGTTTGCACCATCTTTCCTTCCCCTATCTTGTATGGATGTACTTTCTCTGCTTCTGTTTCTGAAACTGTGTTTTATTACTTTGCATGCCTACGCTACACAGGTGCTCTTGTTCCTAATGATGCCAAGTATTTTCATCACTTTCTTCATCCTCTAAGAATTAAGATGGGGTTAACATGAGAGCAAGCATCCCTAGGAACTAAAAGATCTTTTCCCTGTATTATTTATGGGTGGATATAAATAATATTAGTTATAATGATAATACTGTGAAAAAGATATTCTCCCTCCTTTGAATTAATTAGCTAATGCAGAGCTGAAGTGTATCCAGCAGACATGCAAAAAGATGCACCATCCTTCTTGAAATTAGAGAGCTGTGGCAGTCAGTAAACTGAAATTTGTTTACAATAAGCAATCACTCTTATTTTAATTCATCAACTATGATGCTGTCAGTTTCCTTGGAAAACAACTGAGGTCATTTCAAAGCTAGCAGTTAGTTTCTTTCTTATTAATTGATGAATTGGTGGCTATGGATTGCTAACCAAATAGCATTTTTATTATTTATTTTCCATCTTTCTGTTTAAATTTATTTAAATTTCCTTTTGCAATCTATGGAGCACCTGTGTTATCTGTTCGCATGCTTACCTCAAAAAAGCCAACTGTTGCCTGGTTATATGAAGATATTCAAGAAGTGAAAAAGTTGTATATACAGTTACACTGGATATTTTGGCTAACCTGAGGCATTTGTCACTCTATTGATGGATCATGCGGCTGAATTGCTCGGACATTTTGTAGCAGAAGTCTCAGAGGATCCAATTTTGAGTCCAAGTGTTCAAGACTGTACTTATAAGGATGGTAAGGGAGAGCTTATGTTTTTAACTGCTTTGAGATTAATTTTCAGTCATCCCATGGTTGTTGGTTCTGTTGTGGCCTGTTGTCATAAGCAGAAGCTTTCCTATTCGTGTGTGTCATAAGAAAAATCTAAACTCTCTCAAAGGAAGTAAAAAGACTCCCTGAAATACTTGTAAGCCTTCGATCAAGCCCTGAGAGTCTCCAGAGCAGAGCCACGTCTTTAACCTTTATTGACAGGGCTCTTGGTAGTCCCAGCTAGGAGCACAATGGCAGGTTTAAAGTTCTGTGAAGCTGCGGGACTGATCCCAGTTTTCTGAAGCAGGAAAATCAGTGAGCGAGTGAGGAACATGAGAAGGTTTGTTGGTATCACTTAGGAAGAGTGAATAAAAAGGCCAGAGTAATTTAGTAGTTTCTCTGTCAATAGCTGCTTGGATGGTGAAAAGCAAGGGGGAGGACTGGAAAGCCAATAGTACTTTAGAACAACAGATAGTGAATGTTCATGCTACTGTTTTCCAAAAGATAAGGCTTTTTAGTGCAGTTGACCATGAAAAATGTAAATGTCAGAAGGGGGAGATGAACAGGTATACCTGAAAAGCAGTGGGTCAGAAGGCTACTCCTGCACCAGCTACAAATGCACAGCCCCCTCCATAAGTACTCTTAAAGGCATGAACCAACTCTTTTATATTGCTAACAGAACCTATTTGCAGGCCAAACCCTCATGTCCGTGTTCACATATTATGTGACACTTCAATCCCCAAGCAATTCACTGAAGTATATGAAATTATTTTAATAAACTTTTTACTCTCCTGTACCTCATTGTCCTACCAACAGAAGCAGATCAATGGGAGATAATGTGCAAAATCATTTCTAGTGCAGCTTTCTCTCTTAAAAAAGAAGAAGTGCCAGATGGGCCAGGCAATGCATTGAAGACTTTGTTAGGACAACTTAGGGACTGTAGTGCTTAGATGGTGCTGCTGTGATGAGTAATAGTATAAAACTCTAAGACAGACACACAAGATAATTAAAAGTGGCAGAAGCAGTCCCTTAAATGTATGCTGTTTAATCATCATCTTCCTATCATCACGATCTCATCTCATGGCTCACCAGCAGTCTTCCTGAGAGCTCTTTATATTGGGTATTGTGGTGATGTGCACGTAAAAATGCCAGCAATTAATTTTTGTAGCCAATTTAGAAGGCTAGGTACTTTGCAGGACTTTCAGATATTCAGTTTCAGCACAACCTTCATAGGGAGAGCTCACTAGTCATTCACAGCGTAAAGAAAAACTTGGCAAAAACTCAATAAAAAATAGGTCTTTGGGGAATGAGCCTCAGAGAGAAAAAAAAGGAAATAAAGTAAATAGGCAGTGAGCCCTGATTTATCTGCAAATAGGATTGACAGGAAATAAGTGATCATTTGCAGCCTTGACAGTGATGGCTTTACTGGAAAACAGGCCACTGTGGATGTTTATTTTCTTACATTTTCTTCTTGCATATAGTTTAGTTTAATTTTCTTTGCGAAAAGAATATGCCTTATGCTTCATTTTAAATATCTCAGAAGCCAAGATGAAAAATCAATAACACATAAAAAAATTGATCAATACAGAATGTTTAAATAAAACACCTGTCAACAAAGACAAATGTTAACTGACAGTTAACATAATAAAGGTAAAACTGTTTCTATTTTAATAATACTTTCCAAATCATTTTCTGTCATGTATTCCTGTTCCTCAAACTCTAGCTTTCCCACAGAGCTTTTGAGTTCAATAATAATATGCACATATGCAGATAAATATAATTTTTCTTGACGTGTCTTTTGTATTAGAATAATTGACAGATTTTTCATCTTCCTAGGCACTGTTATCTCCAAAGAACAAGAGATTTAAGTATATGGTGAGAATGACCAAGCTTAATGAGATCATTATATTACTTCTAATATTTCATCCAAATATAAAGCATTTTTCCACTGTGACTTATCACAATTCACACACTTTCCTAAGGAATCTTCAGACTGGATAAAAAAAAAAAAAAACAAAAAAGGCCTACCATCCATTCAGACATTTAAATAAACAGGTACATTTTCAAAAGTGTTGAGTATTTCCTGGTGGAATGTGCCTAAATAGGGAGATGAATTTTTGTTGTCCCCTAATCAGGATTTCAGGTTGGTGCACAGTGCGCAGGAGCCAATGAGCACACAGAGCTGAGATGCACCTTCTAACCTTTAATGCAGTTCTGAACACAAAGGTGTGCCAGGCGATAGTTCACAAAGCTAGCACACCTCTTCATAGGGATTGTAGGTTTTTATAAAGTTTACAACAAAGAAAAAATACCCATCCAAATAACTTAATAGATCAATAGTTAATAGGGTATACTCTTCTTTCATTGGGGCCCCCAGCAATAAGTCATCAGCATATTCAGCAACATTTGTTTAAAGTCTACATTATGGGTGATCATGATAGTTTCAAGAAGCTGATGCATTCCTGATGGATTGTCTCTATAAGATCCAACAGACTGTTTCCAGTTTAATAAATCTGATGTAGTAAATGGCACAGGGATGAAAACAGGTTTCCCTTCTGTCCCTAAAGCCTGTCACAATGGAGCCTGAACACTGGGTCTCGTTTGCCTTCTGGTATTGTTTTCCCAAAGTGGAGTCACTGGACAGGTGCTGGAAGAGGCCCAAAGTCAACAAAGATTTGCAGTAACTGGGGGAAAGGTAAGGGCAGCAGTGAGAGATCTCAACCACTGACTCAGTGAGAGACTGAACAGACCTACTCTCCCCCACTGCACTGGAGCACGTGCACATCAATTAAAGGACATTGCAGCTTTAAGTGAAAGCAAGATACTGTACTAACCAATAGAAATTGTTAAGATAGGGTACTAATTAAGGGTGTGTATTTCTATGTTTTGAACCATATAAATATGTGCTAGCTTTGTGGATTACCAACTAGCACCCATCTCTGTGCAGAAATGATTTAAATAAATACCTCTGCTCTGTGTGTACATTGGCATCTTGCACACCAGATAAACAAGCCTGTTTTGGAATCACAGCATCATGTGATCATCTTTCAACCCACAGTCAGCTTGAGTTTTCTGATCCTGAAGCAATGATGTAAACCCTTCAATATATAACAATTCATTCAAATTTTCCTAGGTGCCTACAAAATAACATCAATTGCAAAATGGTATTGCCATTGTTCTACATCATCTAATTTATATCGGGGCCACCATTGGTTACAATATCATTTCATTTTATCTTTTGTCATGGGGTTACCCTCATACTTAGGCCAGTTCTTAAGGATGCATCCCAAGAGGGAACAAGCAGGAATCTTGGACTGGCGCCTTCCCATTCTTTTCCAGCAGCTGTTCATACTTGGCCTTGACCACCTAGTCAACTATTAGCCTAGTCTTGCCAAAACATGGCATCTACGTGTGAGTCTGACTGACCACCCAAACGATGCACATAAATCATAATAAAATGAATAGTCACCACTCCAATTGGTCCCTCCCACTCCTCAGGCTATCAGTGGATGTCTTGAGGCATTGGGCTGTTGTACCACTCACTGACCTTGGACCGCCAGAGGGTTGAGGCTGGACCTCTGACAATATCACCAGTGCATGCTTGGTCTCAAGTGTCTGGTCCCTCCATGGCCAATGACGATGAGTTGGACTGGACAAGGTGGGTACCACGTGGATCGCCAGAAATTGTTGTCCCTCAGTCAGGGTTTTAAAATCGTGCCCAGTGCACAGGAGTCAATGGGCACACAGAGTTGAGATGCACCTTCTAACCTTTAATGCAGTTCTGTACAGAAAGGGGTGCCAGGCGACAGCTAGCACACCTATTCAGAGGGATCATAGGTTTTTATATAGTTTACAACAAAGAAAAAGTTACACAAAACTTGTTCATTGGTCCTCTTTTGATTATAAAACTAATGCCCTTCTGCACATGCTCCAATTAGTCGCTCTACAAAGGTGGTCTGACATCAGCATATAAGTTATCCTTCCAGGGGTGTGATTTTTACCATACTATGTAGTCTTAGGTTACCCTCGGGTGACGCCCTTCCCCTTTCTCCCATCCCCCTTGTCAGAAGGTGATTCATCCTTATTGGCATTAGCTCATTCCTGTGTTATCTTGTGTTATCTTGTTGTGACTCTTTACTTTGAAGATCACATTTTTAAGAGCTCAGTGCCTGCAGCCTCTATGGAGAATGAAAGAAAATGACCACTTATTTCAGCAGGACATTTTGAAAACCTGTCACCTTTGTTCTGTTGGCTAAGTAAGAGTTGAGATCCTTTGGAGATGTGTCCAATGTGAGTATTAAACACTTTGGAAAATTTGGCTTTGTTCAAAGCTCTATTTAATTTGTGGGAAACTGGACCAGTTTTTCTTTGTGTTGTTTCTCAAACTTAAGAAATAATTCTCAAACATAGGTGGTATTTTAAATGTTGGTATTTAATGAATGAGTACCAGTAGAAAAGATTGAGGCACCTTGTTATGCACATTAGTATTTACACTATTGTCAGCAAATTCTCAAATTTGCGGGTAAAACATAGACTCATAGAAAGGTTTGGGTTGGAAGGGACCTTAAAGATCAGCTAGTTCCAACCCCCTGCCATGGGCACGAACAGCTTCCATTAGACTAGGTTACTCAAAGCCTCATCCAACCTGGCTTTGAACACTTCCAGTGATGGAACATCCACAACATTTCTGGACAACCAGTTCTAGTTTCTCACCACCCTCACAGTAAAAAATTCCTTCTCAATGCTAATCTAAATCTACCCTCTTTCAGTTTAAACTGTTGACCCTCATCCTATCACTATGGTCCCTGATAGAGTCCCCATCTTTCCTGTAGGCCCTGTTCAAGTACTGAAAGGCCACTATAGCGTCTTCCCAGAGCCTTCTCTTCTCCAGGCTGAACAATCCCAACTCTCTCAGCCTGTCCTCATAGCAGAGGTGCTCCAGCCCTCTGATAATTTTTGTGGCTCTCCTTTGGACCTGTTTTTCCTGTGCTGAGGACTCCAGAGCTGGACGCAGTACTCCAGGTGGGGTCTCACAAGAGTGGAGCAGAGGGGCAGAATCACATCCCCTGACCTGCTGGCCATGCTTCTTTTGATGCAGCCCAGGATATGGTTGGCTTTCTGGGCTATGAGCATACATTGTCGGCACATGTCCAGCTTTTCATCCAGCAGTACCCCTGAGTCCTTCTCAGCAGGGCTACTCTCAATCCCTTCATCCCCGAGCCTGTATTGAACTGTGGGTTGCCCCAACCCAGGTGCAGGACCTTGCACTTGGCCTTGTTGAATTTCATGAGGTTCACACCTCAAGCCTGTCCAGGTCCCTCTGGATAAGATCCTTTCCCTTTAGCGTGTCAACTGCTTCACTCAGCTTGGTGTTGTTGGCAAACTTGCTGAGGGTGCACTCAGTCTCACTGTCCGTATCGCCCACAAAGATGTTAAACAACACCAGTCCCAATACTGACTTCTGAGGGTCACTGCTCACCACTTGGACGTCAAGCCATTGACCACAACCCTTTGAGTGTGGCCATCCAGCCAATTCCTTATCCACGAAGTGGTCCATCGGTCAAATCTGTGTCCCTCCAATTTAGAGACCAGGATGTCATGCAGGACACTGTCAAATGCTTTGCACAAGTCCAGGTGGATGATGTCAGTTGGTCTCCCCTTATCCATCAACACTGTAACCCTGTCACCAAATTTTTCAGATGCTATTTGCCCTTAATGAAGCCGTGTTGGCTGTCACTGATCACCTCCTTATTTTCCATGTGCCTTGGCAGAGTTTCCAGGAAGATTTGCTCCATGATCTTGCTGGGCACAGAGGTAAGACTGACTGGCCTGTAGTTCCCCAGATCTTCCTTTTTTCCCTCTTTAAAAATGGAAGACTGAAGCAAAAAAGTTGTTAAGTACCTCAGTCTCCTCCATATCCCAGTAACCAGGATATCCACGTTACATCATCAGTCATTATAGAGTTTGTGTGAGGCACTGAGCAGCTGCATTTCCAGATGAAATAAGTAGAGTGCAGACATGCTGAATGTTTTGTGCTGATAGTGAGATATAAAAGTCTGGTGATGGTGATTGCCATCTCAGAAAAAACACTTCTCAGGAGGATTTGAGGTTTCATTTTCAAAGGTAAATATTCCCCTCTGCAGAAACGCCATTTTACCATGGCAAAGCATCTGCACTTTCCAGTAGGCAGATTTTCCAGATTATGTCTTTACTACACACCTATGCCATTAGCACAGTCACCTTGTCATTCATATCCCTGTAATGATCACTTCTGAAACATTTACACCTTGTGTTTGGCTGGCTGGTTGCTGCTTTCTCAGTGGCAAAATTATTGATTGTACGCACTTACGAAGAAAGTACAAAGCAATGAGCTATGAGAGCTGTTGGTAATTCAGAAGGTGAAGCTGGCAATTATATAGGGATCAGGGGGATTATTATATACAGGGCCAGGGTAAATATGAGTGATTGCTTTTGAATTAAAATGTTTCATTATTGATTTTGGGTTTTTTTTAATAGCGTTTTAAATCTGCATTTTTTAATGTGAACAGCCTATTCTACACTAGAGTTAGAATATGTTTCTGTAGTTTACTGATTTATCAATATATCCCTCTGTTACAGTATTCTCATCTCTTGATACAGGCTTTTTTCTTCTTTTTCACTCTGCTGCCCCTATCTGAATGAGACACAAATCAGGTACCTGACTTTGAATTCTGCCTCTTCCTCTGTTGCCATTGTTACATTGCCGTTAAGGAGTTTTCTTTAACTATGAAAAGACAATGAAGAGTGTTCAAAAAAAAAGACATATTTTGATCCCTTTCTTGTTTGACTTTTAGATCTCCCATGAATTGAGCCTTATTTGAAGTTAAAAAAACAAAACTAACATACAAACAAAAGAATTCATCAAAGTAGATTAGTTTAACATTGAATCAGTTCGTTTCAAGTTGCTTTCTGATAGTTGTTTGAGCTTTAATCAGAACTTACCTGCAAATATTAAATGTATGGCCTTATTTTAGATCCTTGTTTCTCCTATGAATAGTGCTGTTCCATGATCTCAAGAAGCTATCCAAAGAAGACAACAGAAAAATGTTGTAGCTAACTAAAAGGCCCCAAATATGGCAACTGCTTGTGCTTAATTTAAGGACATCTGTGAAGTCTAGGATTCAGGTTTAAAACTAATCACTACTTTTCATTAATTTGGTCCTTTCAGATAAGTTGCTTAGCAAGGGCAGTAGAACGAAAGCATCTAATGTACAGATTATTCTATGTTTGAAGGCATGGAACAGAAAGACTTTATGTGTGCATGCAAGTGCACTGAAACTGGTAGAGGTATACTAGTTTAACATGAGTGGAGAATCAGCATTTTTTAAACTGGAATCTGTATAAAGAGATGAAAACCTTGAGAAGGAACTGAAATTCACCTGTGGAATAACTTTATAGTGATGATAAGACTCTCACTTGTTAGTGTACTCCTTTTCTGTAGGATTTGAAGGTCAAAGAAAGCGTGCCCTCCCTGACGACCGAGAATAGAAAACTTGTAACAACAGACGAGGAGAAGGCTGAGGTTCTGAACAATTTTTTTGCCTTGGTCTTTACTGCCAGCCTCTCTCCTCATGGCTCCCAGGTTGAAGGACCGCAAGACGGGGACCTGCGGGACAAAGTCCCACTCACTGTAAGTGAAGACAAGGTTCGTGACCAACTGAGGAACCTGAATATACACAACTCTACGGGACTTGATGAGATGCATCCCAGAGTCCTGAGGGAATTGGCTGATGTAGTTGCCAAGCCACTCTCCATGATATTTGAAAAGTCATGCCAGTCAGGTGAAGTCCCCGGCGACTGGAAAAAGGAAAACATTGCACCCATTTTTAAAAAGGGTAGAAAGGAGGACCCTGGCAACTACCGACCTGTCAGCCTCACCTGTGTGCCTGGGAAGATCATGGAACAGATCCTCCTAGAAGCTATGCTAAGGCACATGGAAGACAGGGAGGTGATTCGAAACAGCCAGCATGGCTTCACCAGGGGTAAGTCCTGCCTGACCAGCCTAGTGGTTTTCTACGATGGAGTGACTGCATCAGTGGAGAAGGGGAGAGCTACAGATATCATCTATCTGGACTTCTGCAAGGCCTTTGACACAGTCCCCCAAAACATCCTTCTCTCTCAGATGGAGAGATATGGATTTGACGGGTGGACTGTTTGGTGGTTGCATCCAGAGGGTGGTGCTCAATGTCCAGATGGAGAGAGGTCACAAGTGGCGTCCTGTGGCGTAATAAGGCACGGACTCAGTTCGGCAGTGATACTGACAAGTTTATTTGCTACAGTGAGGCTATATATGCCAGAGCTTGTACCCTGTACAGATCCTCCTAGTACTTTTCCACTGTTCAGCATTAAACAATATACACATCTCGTGTGCAGCTGTTCTTCTGCTACCTGATAATCCAGTGGCAACCGTAGATACCACTGTCTATTGCTCCCATGGTTTGTTCAGTCCTGAGGCCACCTGGCTTGATGCCCAAGGTCTTTTTATGCCTTCAAGACTCACTTTCTCATAGCCGCTCGACTCACTTCCCACAGTGTCCCTCAGGGATCTGTACTGGGACCGGTGCTGTTCAACATCTTCATCAGTGACATAGACAGTTGGATCAAGTGCACCCTCAGCAAGTTTGCTGACAACACTAAGCTGAGTAGTGCGGTCGACGTGCCAGAGGGACGGGATATCATCCAGAGGGACCTGGACGAGCTGGAGAGGTGGGCCTGAGCAAACCTTATCAAGTTCAACAAGACCAAGTGCAAGGTCCTACACTTGGATCGGGACAATCCTCGCTATCAATACAGGCTGGGGGATGATGTGATAGAGAGCAGCCCTGCAGAAAAGGACTTGGGAGTACTCATGGATGAAAATCTGGACATGAGCCAGCAATGTGTGCTTGCAGCCCAGAAGGCCAATTGCATCCTGGGCTGCATCAAAAGTACCGTGGCCAGCAGATCCAGAGAGATGATTCTCCCCCTATACTCTGTTCTCCTGAGACCCCACCTGGAGTACTGCATCCAGCTCTGGAGTCCCCAACATAAGAAGGACATGGACCTGTTGGAGCAGGTCCAGAGGAGGGCCACGAAGATGATCAGAGGGCTGGAGCACCTCTCCTATGAAGACAGGCTGAGAGAGTTGGGGTTGTTCAGCCTGGAGAAGAGAAGGCTCTGTGGAGACCTTATAGCGGCCTTCCAGTACCTAAAGGGAGCCTACAAGAAAGCTGGGGAGGGGCTGTTTGCAAGGGCATGTAGCAATATGACATGGGGCAATGGTTTTAAACTAGCACAGGGTAGGTTTAGATTAGCCATTAGGATGAAGTTCTTTACAATGAGGGTGGTGAAACACTGGAAGAGATTGCCCAGAGAGGTGGTAGAGGCCTCATCCCTGGAGACATTCAAGGCCAGGCTTGATGAGGCTCTGAGCAACCTGATCTAGTCAAAGATGTCCCTGCTTACTGCAGGGGGGTTGGACTAGATGACCTTTAAAGGTCATTTCCAACACAACACATTCTATGATTCTATGATTTGTGGGTAGCTTGGATAAAGAATGTTTCTGGAACACACAGGTAATCCTTCTATCCAATGCCAGATATCAACAGAGACAAGGTAAGTCCTGATTTTGCACACGCTTCCATTAGTGCATGCAGAAGTATACTTTAATTCTGTATATACAGCATCTCATTCTAAAATCACGGCTGTACCGCTCACATCCTGGTATGACTACAGTGGTACTTTGCAGTTGATCTTTGCCTGTCAGAGGACCTTCGCAGGGCTGTCAGGTTGATTGTTCAAGATTAAGAAATTCTAAAAGCACTCCTAAATGCTTTTTTGACTCTTCTGATTAAAAAGAAATCCCCCTGTCCACTAAATATTTCTTTCTTTCACTGTAGTTCTCATAATTTTCCCCAAATATTGAGCTCTTGGAGGTGCAACACAGGCAGTACTTGGTTTTGCCGCTTCAAGAGTCATGAAAGTATAATTTAGGGCTTTTGCTGTCTAGAAAACCCACTTTGTGTATCCTGTTTTCTTGAGAAGCAGACAGTACTTTGTAACCTTTATTGAACTCTAATACTGTGACATTCTTCTGCCTTGAAGCTCTGTCATTTCTTTTAGCAGTGTAGGTTTTATTCTGTTCATTAGTTATGCAGATGGGCTCAAGGTTCTCAGCTATCTGCTTAATAAAAAATAGAGAGATATGAAGACAGTTTTGATC
>VFFE01008529.1:6429601-6455968 GCA_008921705.1 Burhinus oedicnemus | reverse complement strand
TTTTTTTTTTTTTTTTTTTTTTTTTTTTGGTAACTGCCTGGTTGTTATCTGAGCTGAGGCCCTCTTGAACAACAGCACTCTTTTTGTTTTGTTTTGTTTTGTTTTTTTTCTCCAAGGTAGAGTGCAGTACAGCAGCTCTTACAGTAGTTACGTTGAGTTCCTAATAGTCATAAAGTTTTTAGGGTTTTGGGCCTTTTAAAAGCATTTCTCAGCCTAGGGATTTTCCCACAGTTTTCACAATATGCTTGAATACTGCATTTCAGAAGCTGCTTCATTGTGCATAATAAGATAACCCCTCTTCTGAACAGGTGCAAGAGTGGGTCATCGTTCTTTAATGAGATACTACAAGCAACGGTTTGGTCTGTCAAGAACAGTAGCTGTTGCGAAAAATAAGAAAGCAGTGGGTCGGGTCTTGCAGCAGTACAGAGCTTTGGGCTGGACGGGTCAGACAGGTAAGTGACTAAGTGAGGTTTTTGCAGAGGAGGACGTTCTAGGACGTCATCGCTCTACAATTAAATAAGTTGAGTTTGTTTCGCATTTGTGGGGTTTTATGCAGTAGTCTGTCTTCCACTCAGTTCCCTTTCATTCCTGACATCCAAGGAGAATAAGTTACGGGAAGTTTGTGTCTAAAATCCATTGCAGTTTCTGTGCAAGCCCTTCAGTTTATTAGCATGTGTGTTTGTGGTATTTGGTGACTTCCTAAGATTTGTTGGCTTCTAGGGTAATAATCATTTCTCTGCCTGTCAAAACTACTACTCTTGCTATTTAATAATGTAACATAAATCACGCTTTGACAGTTGGAATACTTTTTCAGTTGGGGAGCAGTGATCTCTATCCACTTCTGAAATAAAAGAATCGCACGCTGGAATGCAAAACAACCTTTTCCCTTAATGGGTGGTGGTCATGGGTGTTTATAGAGGGAACTGGCCTTTTCCAAGAGAAAAGTGAAGTGTCCCAGTACGGGAAGGAAAACATACAGCTAACTGCCAATTTAAATGGACAGATTAACTGATTTGCATATTAGTAGTAAGTAATCTTACAAACATTTATCCCTCTTTCTCTTCCTCCTCTCTCCCTGAAGGGGCAGTCTTTGCTCAGCAGCGTGATATGCAGTACCTGCAGAGGATGAAGTCAAAGTGGATGCTCAAGACAGGAATGAGTAATAATGCTACAAAGCAGATGCATTTCCGGGCGCAAGTCAGATTTTGAGTTCCCAAGAGAGCTGCAGGCAACTGGTTTTGGGAAGGGGGATTTAATGGTTTCTGGGTCGAGGATTCTGTTATTAAAATGGATTTGGTACCTATCAAATGAGGATGTGTATGCTGGTGTGTCTGCCTGTCTGCAAGAAGAGCAGGGAGCTTGTCTCCTCCAGTGAAATGATGGTTGGCCTAACTTAAAAAATAAAGTATCTTAAATGGATTATGTAGCAAAGTAGTCATGGCTATGAATGATGATGCATGCGTAGTCTTGCTGCCTGTCTTTGTGCAGTCCATTTCTGTGGGGCAGTTGACACTGTCATTTGTCTGGATACTTCAGTTTCCAATTCTGCACAACGGTTGAGGCCAAGAGAAGATTCTAGATCTAAGAGTCTGAGATGGAATACATTGGAGGTGTTCACTTATGGTGCCAGCCATAAGTTAGCTGGGTGTTTTGGACTTCCAGCTGGCACTATTGAGGTGAAAATGTGAGATCAGAGATTCTGGGAAGGTTAAGTGGTAATTGAAGAAATGCACTGATGGAAGACATAACTCCATGATTAATACTGTCCTTGGAAGCTGACTGTACTTGCTTAATGCTCCGGCTCAGGGCTGGATTAATAATTTACAGTGCAGTTGCTTAAAAACTGCTCAAAATTACCATACCATTTAGATGACTGTCAACCAAAATCTCTGATGATCTGATAAAGATCTCCTGATTAAAACTCTGAAGTTGCTATTGATGTCAACTTTTGTTGTTCCCGTTGAGTACTGGTGTTTCATATGATCGTGCTGAAGGATAGTGACCCAAGACATGTATTGGCTAGAATGGAAACGCGCTCTCCCACTTAAGCAGGTGAACAGGCAGGTGTACAGAAAATCTGCCTGTTAAAGAGTTGATGCAGCAGCGCTGGTGTTGGTCCTGGTGTTGTAGATTTTAAAAGCTTCCATGACCTTACCAGTTCTTCTGACCTTCATGTAAGTAGGTGGGCACTTACACACAAAGGTGTAGGCTAGCTCATGAAGCCCTAAGCTGTAGTGTGCTGGACACTGAGTACATGCCACAGGAAAATTGCTATTTGTTTGCCTGTCCGTTCATTGTGAAGGCAGCTGCAGCTGGTTACAGTCAAGTTGCACTTCTGCATTTTAGGATTACTCTGCATTCCTTAGTAGTGGCTTTCATTGGCATGACTTTAATGTGAGTTTTCTTCCTGTCCTGTGAATGGTGTGTGCATAATATCACTGGGAATGGTAGCGGGATACTTTGTCAACTAACACTGTATTTTGACCTCTTAAAATAATCCACTAAAGTCTCCCTAAGAAGTAAGTTCAGAAAAAGTAGTACTGTTGGCATATCAGCACTTCTGAAAGAGTGGTATACTTATGAGACTCTTAGGAAAGTGATCATTTCACAATGGAGGCGCATGCTGTGTATTTTGTTTTGTGGATTCAACCATGGTGTTTTGATTTTTGGTGGGGTTTGGTTTTTTGGGTTGGGGTTTTTTTGTTTTTTTTTCAGTAAGTTCTGCTTCCTTGGAAGCTTTTTGCTGTTCCTGCTTTTACTGAGAAGACAGAACTTGATGGAGGTTCAGATTTGAGTGAAGGGAAAACTGAAGCAGAGAGAATTTTAAAGAAAGGCTGTGTTCACATCCAGTATCTTAAACTAAAGTTGGGTTGATAAATGAGTACCTCCTTTTTCCTGGCAAGGCAGAGTTACTGCCATTATGTATCCATATCTAGCTCACATTTGAATTTATTCTAGGAGGTTTGCTCTGGGTTATTGGGTTTTACTCTCAAAGTTAGAAGCAAGTGATCTAGTCTCAGCTATATGACTCAAGCTATGTGAATCTTAAGACATCATATCCTTTATTACACTCAACCTGGCCGAACTTGCAATTATGGTATGGCTTTCTAGCACTGTGGGTATATCCTACATGTATTTGTCAAGCCTCAGCATCTGGCCCTTGGGAACTGCTCATATCTTTACTTTGAAATTAGAGATTACTATCAAAGGGTCTGACACTTGCAGACAAGTTAGATTTTCTTTACACATAGAGCAAAATGAAATGCCACAAAAATGTAGAAAAAGAAGGGTTAGACTTCTTAACCAGAATCTTAACTTGAAGCTTGCTGAACTGGCTTTGAATACCAGTGTAAGTCAGCAGTGAGCATCAGAGCAGTATTCAGTCTGGAGCTTTTGGAAAACACTTGTGGAATATTCAAAACTCGCATTAAGGACAGGACAATTATCCTGGAAGAGTCTTGGGCATAACCTAGTACAGTTGCTAAAGTCTTAGAGGTAGGTGTTAAAAGTAGTCTTGGCAGTGAAGGCAGAAATACCAGGAGATAATTGATCCAATAACAAAGGACTTTGGGTCCATAAGGTTCAGGCTGAAGGTGCATGGGTTTGCTGCTCTCAACACAAAAGGGCAACCAAAGGAAACTCCTGTTCTCCATGCAGGCTTGCTCAAAGAAGCCTGCTCCTTATGAAAAGATGGGGATCGCCTGAATTTCCTGAACAGTCTAGTTCAGAAAGAAATGCAAGTAAGCAAAAATGAAAATTGGTGATCATTTGGCAAGTTACAGGGAAGCTGAAGGAGGCAATTTGTATAGTATGTACCTATGATTCTGTCCTATATGTCTTACTGCAGTTTAGTCAGAAGAAAATGGAGGAGAGGTATGGAAACCTACTGCTATTTTAAAGGAAGAGTTTTAACTGTAAGCTGAAAATGGGTGCCTTGGAAAACCAGCAGAGGGCATAGGAAAGCTTTTCCCAGAATTGTTTACTATGAAAATAAAGTAGTAAGAGTACGTTCATGCAGAATACTGGTAGGGTGAGAAGGCTAAGCTCGCCACTAACATGAGTTAAGATTAGCACTGGACTTCTGTGAGATGAATTGCTATTAATATCTTTATGTAGGTCCAGGGAGAGCATTGCTAGCAAAGGGTAGCTAAACAAGTGTGCAGATTGTCTACAGTATTCAGCAACAGTGCTACAGTCTGCACAGCTTGTAGGTAACTCCTGCTATATCAAAGCATCTGGGAGTATTTTTATTAAATACACTTCACAGGGTTACAGTTTAGTCTTTCACCTCCCTAGCCTAAATCCTAAAGCTTGTGCAAAGGATAGCTGAGGGCAGTTTTTTGTTTCCTAAAGGAGTTCCAAATTGTGATGGTTCCCATCAAGGAGCTGTTTCCAGCTATGACCTAGCCTTGCACTTGTGCTCCCCTGTTCTGACCTTGCCTTTTCTGGCTCTTAGGATCAGAATGAGAAGAAAGTAAAGTCTAGAGGCAACCAAGTAGATTTGAGAGAGTCTCTGGATATAGTGGGTTCTCTGGGGCAAGAATTTCCTGGTATGATTGTAATTCAGTGGGTGTGCTGTTCCCAGTGGAGGAGATAATCCCTTCTCAAGCTGGTGCATCCATAGTAGGAAGGGCTGGGAAGAAGCATAGAAAAGGTATCCTCTTTTGGACAAGGCTGGGGTTCTGCTTGCCTGTCGATCCAGTAGTAGCTGAATGTTGAAGTGGTCCCAATGCTGCATCAGGCATTGCAGAATGAATCAGCAGAATGAAAGAATTGGCGAAACGGACAGAGTACATCTGCTGTCTCCTTTTGGAAGTAGTTCTTCTGCTTTGTACACTTAAGTTCTCTAAGAGCAACCCAAGTGGTACTAGAGGGGAAAAACACGTACCCATTATCTGGAGGGGAAGGGGTGGGAAAGAGAGAAGCATGTGGGATATAGAGCGGCAGAGAGACAGCAGAGTCAGATATGTAAAACATCTTAACAGCTTCTTATGATGAAGTTGCAAGTCAACAAGTAAAGATCTATTTAAAGTGAGAACTCCCTTTAATAGTGTGTTATCGATCCCTAATTGGTTTCCACAAGGTAGAAGACCTGAGATGTGAAGGAGTTGGACCATTGCCCAGCTAACATCAGATACTTGAGGGACATCCGAGTAAGATTCTTTGCTACAACGTTTAAGAGTTATATTTGATCTATTAAAACTGAGGCATCCTGTGCTAATGGGCTTCATCTGCTCAGAGGTTTGGTCATCTTCCTCCACACTATCTGCATACAGCTGCTGGTGGAAAACTGCACTTCAGAGACCCAAGTGGGTTTATATTGTTGTGACCTGTAATAGATGAGAGGTTAGAGATAAGCTTTAGGGCACATCTGACTGAAAATTAAAAATATATTTTAAGAGCTTTGAATCTTAGTAGTTAATTGCTTTAGTCCAACTGACTACCATACTGCAGCTGGTGAATAGCAGTCACCAGACTGTCACCAAGTCCTGAATCCTCAGCAGTCGGCAGAGCCTGGGTAGTCAAGGTGACCAACTGATGGCACTTCATGTGTCAGAGCAAGCCAAGCCACCTCTTTTCAGGAATCTGACCCAGAGGAAATTTATGTTGCCTCTCCCACTACATCCCAAACTACCCTGCCTGCATAAGACGCAGCAGCCGGGCACTTCAGGAGCGATAGAAGCAGTAACAGGAGACCTGTAACCAGTTTTGTGTTAAGGATTTCTGTACATGTCTAGGATACCAGACTAAAAGCTGGTAAATAAATAAATACTAGCTGAGCCAGGAAGGGAGTCAGAATCACTCTCCTCTAAAAGTAGTCAGCGCTTCCCGGTGTAAAGTTACGTGACTTCCCAAAAGCAAAAAGGGATAATTAAACAGATTTTTAAATAATGGCATTACCAGACAAACATTTATATCTTTGTACAGTTCTCTGATGCAAGAAAAAGGGTTGTCTAATATTGAGACATATTTTCTGTCATTCATTACACTTGTGCTGGAGTCATATTTGCTTCCACTGTATTGGATTTATTTTTTCCAACTTTTTTATCTTTGCCCAGTGGTAAATACCATAATGTTGGAGTTGGGTTAAGTAATGGAAGTAAGACATTTGCTCCTCCTGCATCATGTGTTAATAGACAAAAGTGAACATGTACCAGGACTCAGAAGCAGCGCGTATTCACATCATCAGATGACCTCGTATCTTAACATTCTTTTCTTGAAGGATCTTCAGGAAAGAGGTCTGGGTAGGAGCTACTGACAATCAATAACTTGAATAACAGAATTAGCAACAGCAGCAAATGCTATTGGTTAAAGATGGGGAAGAAAAGAAAATCTTTACGTTTCTTATAAACTCTAGAGGCCACAAAGAAAAACCTAATGTTTTACAAAATGAAATTTTTAGCTAGATACATTTCTCCTTGGAACACTTCTTTCTTCATTATGCCAGCTCAATGAGAACTTTTTTTTCATTATTTAATAATTACAGCATGCCTGGAAGATCCAGCTAAAAGTTTAGAAAACTAAGTGGCTCAGTAAATAGTCACCAGACCAATGGAAGTTGTATTTCTAGAACAAATGGGTAAACTAATCACCTCAGATGTGTAAGAAGTGCTGCAGGATCGGCTAGCATTCAGCTCTGGGGACATTTTCCAGCAAGCTGGGAAGGAAAAAGAAGCCTTCCTGAGCATACGCCCTGTGGCACATTGGTTGCAGTGCTCCAGGGGGCTTTCTGCCTCTGCAGCACACTTATGTCAGGCTCTGCAACACACGCAGATGCACCCCGAAATACCATCTGAGGCCTGAGTGTGGTGTCCTTGCCTCGGTTTCCTCTGTTATTTGTGGTTCTTTTAAACTAGTAAAGAGGCATGCTTGTAAACCTCAAGGCCAATTTGCCTTACGTTGCTCCACCTCAGCCAAATCCCCTGCCAACGCCTGTTAATGATTTGGCAAGGTTTATGCAGTCATCTATGGATACGTCGGCTTCTTTTTTTCTGGCTTGGGTAGCTTTCTACCCTTAAACTTACCCTCTTTACAGACATGAAAGCAATCTGGCTTTCCTGGGCAAGATCTGCCTTTGGTCTCGCACAATTCTGCTACACTAACCACCACTAAAGCCTTAACCTGTAGGGCAACTGAAAATCTTGATAAAATGTTCACTGAACTGCTCCAAAATCCAGATATTTTCTGACATCTTTCGTAGGTACAGTCATACCTAGCTTGCTTAATTCCTTGCAATGATAGTATTTCAATAAATCCTGCCATTCAAGTGGCCATATTTTAACTAAACTGTACTGATGAGGCGCAGGCTTTCAAAATACAGCAGATGAAGAATTGTTTCAAGGGTTTTTTTCTACTAAGTGTTAAGCAGTACCAACTGAAATTACCTTTAATGGGCCATAGACCAAGGATAAACCTGAACTGTTACTTTTATTCAAGTGATGTATGGTAAGTACCTGGTAAATGGTGGTGTCTGTCTTTAACATAGGACGCTTGCCAGCTGCGTCTGCTTTCCTGCCAGTAGAGGGTTCATTGTCCCACAGAGAAAAGTGGCCTGTATGGTGCAGATCTCTGTCCGTCATCCTAGAATGCTTTAGATATTGGCTGACCAGTGTCGGTAGAAGCCCCTTAGTTCATTGTACAGCCTATTTTTGTTGGCTTACTTGTCTGCTTAGCTCAGCCATGGCTGCTGTAGCTGCATGAGAGAGTGCGTACTACACTTCAGTTTGTCCTTGACTCTTCCAACACCTAAGTCACTGTGGTTCTTCCCACAACACAGTTCCTGACAGAAAAACAGCATTTTATAGGAGAGGGGAGGAGCAGTACAATCATGGCTTAGTCCCTTATCCTTTTACAGAGCACAAAGAGAAGATTAGGTGGCTCAGCTGTGGCCACATAATTCTCTAGCAAGGAGCTACCAAGAACTAATCAACGGGATCTCATGCAACATCTCACCCTGCCCCAGGGTGCGGGCACCTATCTTCAGTTGTAATCTGAAGCAGAGGCTCCTCTCTTGAGAACAGGTGCTTTTCACATAACTGACCAGAACTGATTTGAACATTTAAGTGCTTGCAGGAGGGTGCTTACTTCTGAATTAATAGGCCGGCTGTTCAAATTCTTTGTTACTAGGCAGTTAAATATAGAAATCGGCCAGATGCCTTTGAAGTTTTATTTTAAATGACTCGGTCTTTTGGCCCCATGAATCATCCATTTTTTTCTGTACTGTGGCATAGCTCCAATAAGCAATCCCAGTACAGCCATTAAGAATAGCTGAGGTACGTTGGGCGGGACTACAGCCAAAGCTGTACGTGCATACCTAAGTTACTCGGAGTCCTGTGTACAGGGAATTGGTGCCAGTGACTGCAGTCAGCCCACCTCAAACATTTATCATGTCTCAACGGCAAGATCATCTGGACTTAGGAGGTCACCAAGCATTGAATAGTTTGGAAATCCACCTGTTCTTACCAATGGTTAGATACCCTTGCACTGTGCGTTTCTTTTGCTGCCGCTCATAGCACCTTGTTTCTAGGGCATCTCAAGCCGGCTAGTAGCTCCCAGAGCTCAGTAGAGTACCCCCAAATCTATGCTTTGTTCCTTGACACCAGCCCTGTTAGGAGACTGAACTCCAAGTAAAGTAAAAGAAGTCCCTTGATAACTCTAGCAGACAACCAAAGGAAATCTAATAGAAAAATAACTTTTTACATGTTTTTCTTCCTGCAGTTTGTGTCAGCAGGAGCGGATCACAGCTCACATTCTTGCATGCTCGCTTAAGCAAGGCTTTCCAGCATGCAGGCTCTTGAACTTTCAAGACCATTTATATGCCTATCTGTGACAGCTGCAGCTATTAACAGCAAATCATTCAAGCAGAGAGAATAAATAAATCCTCTGTTACTCCGTATAATATTTTACTGGCTCATTGATTGTGAGGAAGTAATCCTGTTTTGACTGGCTAAGTTGTTTGATGTCCAGTGGCAAGTGCAAGAAATCACCATGCCTAGGACTGAAGGTCATACAAATGCATTAAATCGTGTGTCAGGAGCGTCCAGCTTAACTGTGCCCCACCTGCCCATATGGTCAGTAGCTCTTATGAATAGTTTTCCCGTAGGTCATTCAAGCCTTCACACACAAAAAATATCCTAAGAAGATTAAAAGGCAATGCTTGCCTTGATATACTTGATCAGAACCTGCTCTGTGTTTTTGTTTAAAAGCAACATTATGAGAGCAGTTTATGGGCTTTCCTCCCTCGTTAGCATTCCATTCTTGCTCAGAACTTGCACCTTTAATAAATCTTTGCTTCTCAGGGTTTTATTGTATACCAGTTACATCTGGGATGCTTCTGAGGTCTGCATGACCAAGGTATTCATTCTTCTCGGCTACTATCTCAAAGGGAATCTCTTGAGAATATTCTCAGGAACACACACATCTTTATCTTCCCTGTTTTAATTCATTATTTGCCTAACAGCACCTCTCAAGGTTATCAGAGCAAAAAAATGAAATCTGCAGCACAGCTTAAAGGGTTTGGAGGAATAGGAAAAAGTAGTATGATAAAGGGAGGAGATTTTGTGCACTCCAAGACCCGTGTGTACTGAATGTGTAAAGGTTTGCAGCCTGCAAGAAAGGAGTCCCAGTGGATCCTTAGAGGATAATATTTACAGAGTAGTTGCTTAATGTTCTAAAAGTCCATTGAAGAAGCAGGTAAGCTATTCCTATAAACTAACCAAATGCTTCAGAAAAATACGAACTGTAGCCTCTTCAGCATTTTCCAGCTATGGAATAGGTGGCTGGTTCTCAGGTGGATGTAATTTATTTGATTTAGTTGCTTTTTAACTTCTTTACTTCTCTTATTTCTTAGTCATCATGTACACGGGGCTTTTGCTTTTTTTCTCTACTGTGTTACAACTAGCTATTTTATGGAGCCATTGAAGACTAAACTGGAATTCTTTCATTAATACAACAGCACCAATTTATGAACAAGTATCCAGCAGGTTTCAAAAGAGTGTCTTCCTCCTTGGCCAAGGTGATGATATTGCAAAAAGCCTCAGCATTTTTGCACATCTGTTCATCTTCCTATCTGACGTACCCTAGCTGGAGTACAGCTACAGATCAAGGTTACAGCAAGAAAGAGGTAAATGTATCCAGACAGAAGGAAAAATAAATCTTGCAGTACTCTTCTACAGTTTGGAGGGCCGTAACACTGGGGATGTTCTCTGCCAAAGCTTAGCTTTCTGGAAGGGTTCCAACTCCAGCTGATCTTTGAGATTGGCATAACATAATTTGTGTTATTTACAAACAGGATTTTAGTTGCTCAGTACCTTTGGTTAACATGGGACGTGCTGTCATCTGATCGCTTCCCTCTTCCTGCCGTCTGTTGTCTGCGTAAGTCCTGTATTTGGAGACTAAAATACAGAGAAACCCTGCTGATTCAGTCATCGGATCAGTCCCTTGGGCAGCAATCTCTAAGCTTACTTCCAGCACTGTCTCCTATCCATTCAGCTACGGAAGATACTCACCTTTGCAAGGACCCAGTACATTCAGAATGGCTTCAAAAGGGACAAACCATGAATTGCTTTTTCTATAGTTAAGTTCAGTGCCTTGCTTGGAGACAGAATTTGCTTTCTTACGTCCAAAAATTTGTTACAGTTTTGACCAGAGGTGTAAAAATTTATAGATAGCACACCAGCCTCACAGGAAATGCCAACTTCTGTCCATGTCCAATAGCAAAAACAAATTGCCTTGAAATTAAATATAGCCCACAATAGCAACAAGAGGACAGGGCAGACTATTACTTTTTGTGATACAGTGGTCTCTAGTACAGCTATTAAAAAGCAAAAACACTTCTGTTGCAGGGATAAGTTGTCTCCAGCAGTCAGCCACCACAAAGTGAGGCACAGCCAGCTGGCTGAAAGCAGCTCAGCCCAGCTTATTGGGAGTGTAAGAGCTTCTGTGCTGTACCTTGATGGCTTCCACTGAAACGCAGCTTCCATCGCAGCCCGTTACGCTGCAGAGTGTCTGCGTGAGAGGGAAAATGCTCTCCTGCAGCTCTGAGGAAAACCTGGTGCAGCCTGCGAAGCTAAGAGGCTTTTATAGGAAATCCCACCTCTGCTTCCAACCCAGGCACGTGTGTTGCACGTGCAGTGGCAGAATCCAGTGGAGGCAGCTGCCTAATGCTGGGTCTCTTGGGTCTCAGTTCGGTGTGCTGAAAGCAGAAAGCAAAAGATCTGACTTTCCTGAACCTGTGCTTGGAAACAACACTGAGTCATGAGCAAATGTTTTGACAAGGGAGAATTTGTCCTGAGATCCCTGAGGTAAGCAGGGAATGGGGCAAAACATGCAAGGAAAGACCCACGGCTGGAGAAAAACCAAGTGTGAACTGTGATAAAGACCACCTCACCTTTATTCATCCCACATGATTGCATTTCTGCCTGGCAGAGAGACACGGCCAGGACTTCAGGCCGGTCACGCTGCCCGTTTCAGCTGATGTGTTGATGCTACTCTGGACACACAAGTGCTCGACGGACAGGCCAAACTATTGGCTGATCTTCAGTGAGTATCAAGACGGGTGTTTCAGAAAACATGGACACCTGTTGTGATGCCAGTCTGGCAAACGATGCCGGCAGGACTCTTGAGGACAGAGCCTCCCCTCTGCTTTCCCTAGGCTGTTTGCCCTGGAACTACTTCCAGCTTGCCCTCGCACGGGTGATGAATCGGGCAGATGGCATGCGGGGGCAAGTGGATGAAGAGTTTCACATTTGTTAGGAGCAGCCTTGTTGCGTTTCCCGGAGCTGGTACTTCGCGCAAGCCGTGTGCTTCTAATGTTAGCTCAGGCACCGTGTGGGTGGGAAGTGTTGAGGCTTCCTGCACGGAGCTGGAGGAGCATGCCTAGGCGGCTCGCGCGCTCCCTCTGGCACTCGCCCGTGTGACGAAGGGTCCCACAGCGCGGTTGCAGCCGTGTAGCTGTGCTCTCCACTGCTGCCTCCCCCAGCTCTCCTCCTAGTTTCATGCATAGTGCCTCCATCTCCCCCGCTCTGCTTCTGCTCCTGTGGCTTGTCCACAACCACGTTTAGGCTCTAGCTGAGTGTCAAGCCCCTAGGATTTTAAGCCGAAAGAAAACAAGGGTTAGCCTTTGCATTCCAAGCAGAGCCGTGTGCACGGTCAGAGAAATAACCAACTGGATGTGATGGTCCAATTCCAGTAGTCATAAACCCTGTGTAATCTTAAAGGAAATTACAGTCTCTCTATCCAGCACGCCTCCCCAGGCCTCCCAGCGAAGCTGTGGCAGCTTTTAGATTTGTCGCCCGCTCACAAATGCCCTTTTTTCCTTTTTATCTCCTTTTAGTACTGTCATCTTGTATGATTAAATAGGAGTCAATAGTGTCACAGCGTGAGATCTAGATGGCTCAGTAGTATAGCATATGCTGATTCACCTAGGCTTGCTTTTTATTTGGCTTCTAAACGCAGAAGCCCAACTCATCAGCATACAGAGCTTTATTAACCATATTCATGAGCTGAAGTTTTTTATCTCTCTTGGAGGCACATTCTGGAAGTGATAATGAACTTGAAAATGCTCGTATTGAGAAGATAGCCCTGTAAATCAAAACCTTTTTTGCATATTATTAGCATGGTTAAACAAGCTTGACTGAATGGAGGCAGAGGAGCACGCAGAACATGAAGAGTGATGCTGATCCAGCTGATCAGCATGAATTATTTGTGAATGGGAATTGTGCTAAATACCTTCTCACAGTGGGCACAATGTTGTGGACTCAGTGCCTAGGTGTTCCCTTTTGCCAGTGCCATTTCATATGTACTGTACTTGTGATCCTTTAAAGCATCTTCCATTATCTGGGCAGATAAGCAGGCTCCATATTCAGCAGCAGCAGAGCTTTGTCCACTACCTTAACTTTTCCTCCACATCATTTCTAGAGGTGTAAGACAGTATGGGTACTCTTTTGGGGAGGGGAAACCAAGAAGTACTGGAGAAATGGCTCCGTCTAGCCTAGGGCCTGGTTATCCTTAGGATCTACAGGAAACCCCTCAGCCCCACTGAAAAGTCTCCTCTTCTGAGATCTGGGCTGAAGTCAAGAACAAAAGCCCAAGACATTTTGCAGCATTTTAGCAGCATTTTGCTTAGTGATGGCTGCTTTTGGCATGCAAACATCCCTGGGAGAGTGACAGATAATGCAGAACGGCAAGAGACATGATCATTGATCAATGGGACAAAAATTAATATGTTAATCAGAAGAGTCAGCCTCACATACTGAATTTCATGTGATGTATATTTATGTGGAAAGTCTGTTCTTTACAAGCCCACAGGCTTAATATGCAGCTGGAGGAGTGCCAAGGCAAGGGAGAGGAATATTAATTTTCTTACTACAGTCTACTTTAAAGTGCATTGGTACTGCAGCTTGAATGATGAGTCCAAACTTCAGGTTTTGATTGTTTTCCTTTTTAACGGGAAGAGCTCCATGCTCTTGTCTTAATGGACTAATCTGTCCTGTTGAACTTTATATTCTTTAAAATACATAACTGCAGCACTGGAAGAGGTTCAATCCTTTCAGAAGAGAGACTACAAAAGATTGCTTTCATCTTTCTCACATTACTGTAGAGACTAATAAAAGTCGACATTGCACAGGCCAACGATGCACCTGGTGCAGTTCCCTGTTTCGGTGGCAGTTGGTTTTAGGTGCGCTGTGGCAATAGCAGCTCTCTACCACCTTCTCCATTCTCTCAATCCTTTTTCTTTTTTTTTTTTTTTAAATGGGGAAAAGGGAAATATGGCAGAAAAGTTGAAAGAACTCTTTAAAATATTTTCATGCATAGTCGGATTAACTTAGTTCTTTTTACATGGCGCTGAAAAGAAGCCATGAAGAACAAAGGAGGCCCCAGTGTCACAGAAGTAAGTTTTCATAGGAATCATAAGTCTCACCTCAATCCCCGCTGTCTGGAATACCAAACCCTCCCCTACGGCAAAAGGAGGCAAATCCAACCCTCATCTCCTTCCTCCAGTAGGGACCTCTAGGATGCATACACAAATACAATAGGATTGTATGTTTAAGCTTCTCTGCAAAGAAGAGAGCAAGAACTTTTATTAACCATCCCTCTCTCCCTACCGCCCCAAAGATACTGAGGATCTCCTGGAGCTGAAGCAGTCTATGAATCTTCAGCTTTAAGGAGCAGCCCCCACTCTTCCCTCCCTAGCCCCATACCGCCCCAAAGCTCTAACAGCCGACTGCATTGGTTTTGCCAGCTTTCCTCCTCAGTCCTCATGTTTATAACTGGAAATGGCAATCATCTCTAAGGCAAGGCCAAAGTCCACAAGACGTTGAAGAAGAGAACAGAATTAATGGAAAACCTTTTAAAAGCCTCAGGACTTTAAACTTTGGCAACACTGCTCCATGGGTGCCACAAATGGCCTGAGGAGGAGTTTGTATAAGCAGCATGCAATTTTTGTATATAACCTTGATTCTCTTTTCCTCCTAGGTCTCCTACTCATGTTCTTGCTGTACTCCAAAATGAGTATATCACACAGGCTCCTCATCAGCCTCTGAACTCACACAACTGCTCTTCTGCTGCAGTTGTACTTAAAACCGTTTCCTTTTCTGCAACTGCTGCTCAGTTCTCCTTTACGTCAATTCTTCCTCCATGTCTATTTGGTAACTGCAGAGTAAGCAGATGAAATCCTGGGGGTAACCTTTTGATTGAGTGGGGCGCTAAGTTTAGCTTCTTCCAAGCCTACCCAACATACCAAGTTGCACATTGTTGTTATTCTTGTTGTCAGTCCCCATAATAAAGATGGGAAGATGGTGGTCAAATGCCTGTATTAGGGAAAAATTAAGGGTACTTAAATGTAAGAAGCCTATTATAAAGAATTTTTTATTCCCCCTCTGGTGTTTCCAGTTCAGGCTGAAAATGAACTATTCAGGTAATGCTGACCTTGCCAGACTCTCACCAGCCTTCCTTCCCTAGTGTCCTGCATGCCTTGAGTATCACTAGGCTCCAGTCGTCTTTGGCTTCAGTTCCTTAAGTGCACTTCCTTCATACACTTTTCTTGTTATCTTTTCAAGAAAATGGGTTCCCCTAAACCTGCTCACCACGGACTTTCCTTCCCCCAGCCCAGCAGTTTATCCTATAAGCACTTTCAAATCACATCTCCAAGGATATAAGACCATGAAAATAAATCTATTTTTGAAGGTTTCTAAGGCTAGGTTTCTAAGGACAACTGCTTGTACTCAACTACAGTTTTCTTATACTCCTCCACACCTGTGTTGCTCCCTGTTGTGTCCTGTTTTAGACTCCTGCTCACTAAGGCAAGGACAGTCTTTTATTTCACACCTTGTAATGCAGGTCAGAGACCTGTAATTCTGATTCCTCCTTCCCCTTCTCAGTACCTTGCGTCAGCATCCAATGTCTATTGTAGAAGCAGCTGAAAAATGATGATTGTCTTATAGGCAGGTGACAGGTATTACATCCTCCCTTGTCTGACTGTGGTGAAGTTGAGCTTGACTATTCTCAAGCTCCTTCATAAAGTTGGGACAATTACTGTTTTCATCCACTGCTGTGTTTTTCGACTCAGCCCTCCAACCTGCCCGTACTCGAGAGAAGCTGGCTGTAGGGCTAGAGTCTCACAAACAACTACAATGCACATTCACCCCTGCTGAGCATTTCTTCAGTTGCCCATCTCTTCAGAGCAGCAAGTCACAGCGTTTCTTTCTGGTAGTCCCCAGTAAGAAACAGTTTGGTTTGTTCAGATCTGTCTTACCTGGACAAGGGCTTTTGCATGGGTTTTGGTTTTGGGGTTTTTTTTTCAATTTTCCAGCTCTCTAGGAACATGAGAACTGGGTCAGATCAAAAGTCCACTTAGTCTAGTATGCTGTTTCCAGTAGCAGCCATAATATTGTGAAAGGTCTACTCAGACCAATGGCCCATCCAGCCCAATACTCTCTCCAGCAAAGGCAATAGGAGACACTATTTAACAAGAGTCTGTGAGCCTGGCCATTTTCAATGATTCATTCTTCTCATATTTCCTCAGCAGTCATACTTTTTTAATAGCAGTGTTGAAGAGCCATCCTTGTTTATTCCCTTCAGCATCTCTTCATGGTCCATGAGTTGATCTTTGAGCCTACTGATATGGCGTGCCTCCAACGGTTGCCTGTGGTAAGTTTCCGAAGTTCTCTATGAGTAACCTCCACCATCTCCAAACTGAAGCTCCAGCCTCTGTAAGTGTCTTCTTATTCCCTTCGTTTTTGCTAAACCTTCTCCACCTCTACTATGCCCTTTCTTGAGATGCAGCAAACACTACTGTACACAGTACTTAAGATGGTCGTGGTTGTGCAAAGTCTGTATTAGGGCTAAAGGTATACCTTCTGTCTTGTTCCTTCATGATAATTCCCCACATTTTGTCGGCTAAATGTGCAGCAGCCAGTGAAAGCTAGCTTCAGAGAACTGTCAGGGATGACGCCAAGATCCTTCTTGAGTTATAACTGCAGGTTCCAAGCTCAGCATCACTTTAGATTTAGATTTAGTTTAGATTATTCTCCCTCTAGATCTTTAACATACATTTATCTACCCTGAAGCTCAACTGTCCCCACTCCCATCCCATGCACACTGTTTTACAAGGTCCTCACCATCAGGCTGACATTGTGCTACCAGAAAGATTCTCATTACCTCCATGATTCTGGAGATTTCAGTGTTCCTTTTCCAGGGAATTGATGAAGACATTGAAAACAACTCGTTCCAGCACTGGTTCTTAGGTGAGCCCTTTGGTAGTCCATCCTAAGAAGTCACCATTAACTTAACACTTCACTTTCTATCCTTTAAATCCACAGAAGGAGCTTTCCTTCAAGGCAGCTCAGCATCTTTAAACAGCTTCAATGTGGAACTTTACAAAAGACCTTTTTAAAATCCAAACGTATGAGGCCAACCGGATCTCCTTTATCCACATGCTTACTGACACCCCCCCAGAGGTCCAGCAGGCTGGAGCAGAGGCTTTCCATTACAGAAGCCATGCTGGTTCATTCCTGGCTGGTTGTGTTCATCCAGTGCTCTGAGATCTTATTTTCTAAGACAGAGTCCCACTTAGCAGGGGTGGGAGGGCGGCTCACGAGTCTGCAATTCCCAGAACCTTCTCTGGGCTGTTTTTGTAGATGGGACTTACCCTGGCAGACTGCGTGTGTGCCGGTGCAGTGTTGCAGCATTGCTGGCCAAGGTGTGGGATAGGTTGCACAGCTACATTCCCACCGGACTCCTAGGTGAACATCAACTAGTCCTGATGATGTCTTAACATTAACTTACTCATTTCATCTAATGCTTCCTGTTGGTTTACCTAATATCAAGTTCGCTTCTCTATCTCCTACACAGAGTGGGTTGGAACCACCTTCATCAGCAAAAAGAAAAGCAAAGAATTAACTGAGCTTCTCTACCATGGCTTTTTCATTCCTGAATGTCCTTTATACACCTTAGTCATCCAACCATCTCACAATTCCTACTACTTCCTGCCTTTGAGTATTTACATAATTTTTCTGCTGTCGGCATAAGGATACATTCCAAGGTGCTCCTCAAGTTCTTTTTTAGCCCTCTTAATTTCCTGTTTACATTTGACCTGACATGCTTTATGGCCATTCTTGTTCTCATTTGAGTAACATTTCTGGTTTTAAGTATTGACCTTTCCCCCTCTCCAATGTTAACTTTCTATTGAGTCTATTCTATTTCGTATTTTCTGTTTCCTATTTTCTTCTATTTTCTACTTCTGTCCAGGGTTTTTATTGTTCTCTTTTTCACTTGTGCTATACCATTTACTTGGATTTCTGATATAGTATCTTTGGACAGTCTCCAGGCTACTGGAAGGCATTTGAGTTGGTCTTTATATGTTTGATCAATTCCCTCATTTTTTACGTAGCTTTCTTATTTGTAATTGAATAGCTACAGCTTGACTCTATTTAGCTGGTTCTTTCCCATTGTAGTGCTAAACCTAGTAGCACCATGGGTACTATTACAGACCAACTCCTTAGCTAGCATGTCATGAACTAGCTCCCGCACTCCCTGGGGAGTCTAGGAAAAAGTTCCTGAAGTGCTTCCTGAAACTATTTATTCTGTGTCTCATCCTGATGATGCACTTATTCACTCTGTGTAGAGGTATCTTAAGAATTCTACAGTTACCAGTCATAAATTCTCAGGTTTTCTGATTTGAGATAACATTTCCTAAATGTTATCATCAGTCCAATCACGGTATTATTACTATTACAGTATTTCAACCCACAAGCATTCTATAATGAGTCTCTTTCCTGTGATATATTTCTGCTATTATAGTTCATATGGTCCTTCATGGACAGTGTCACTCCTCCATCCATATGTCCCACCCTATCATTCCTGTAAAGTGGGTAGCGTGGCAGAGCTACCATTGATTATCTTGCTCCCACTGCATCCCCAAGGTGCCAGTTTGATCAGGATTGCCATTTGATGCCATTTTAGACTTCTAGGGTTGGTGTAAGTGTACTTGCGAGTACTGCCCTTGCTCTGTCACTCAGTATTGGCATTGTAGGCAGTTTGATTTTTTTCTGTTCATTGTGATTGTGCTATTTATTTCCCTTCTGGCCTTTTCAGAGGCTGAATGAGCATTAGCCATGTCCCTTCTGAGAAGTGTGCTAGCTGTAAAAAGAGGATTTTCCATGCCCATCAGCTTCCTCAGCCCTGGATTCTTGCACCAGCAAACTGGATCTGTTACTGTTAAGCCACAGGCCATCCATCCTTTACAGGTTTATCCTGTCTTATTGTCTTAACAGGCATAAATCCCTCCTTTCTACCCCAAGACTCATCCACATGCTGGCACTCAGGACCTCTACCTGCCCCCAGGGTCCTCCCAGGAAACTAGGAATATTCAGAAGAAGTCAGGATAGAGACCTTGCACTTCATTCTCATTCTTAACAGCCAGATCTTATCCTACAGCTTACCTTCCTACCCTTTCCTACCATTTGGTACCAGCATAGCTACGCACCTGCGGACTCATTCTTGCACCCTTAAGTACCCTCCCTAGGCATCAAGCTTCACTACCTTGGTGCTTAGCAAGTTGCCATGCCATCCTCTCAGCTTCCACAAACCCAGCTGTTTGTTTCCAGTAATAAACCCACTACCACCACCACCTTCTTCCTGTCCTCGAAGGTCCCTTTTCCTGATGGTTTGTATTCGGTGCAAGAGGACACTGGTATGAGCTGGAAGGCAAATCTCATCAGAGACAGTAGAAGTTTCCTTCCACCAGGATGCTTTTCTTCGTGGAGAAATTGCTAAAAAGCCTGACCAGACCAAAAATACACAGGGGACTGGTGAGAGAGCATCTGTATCCATGCTATGATTAACGAACAACCAGTGTAAACCACCCATGGGCAATAAAGTTGACTCTTTTCAAATAATGGCTTCTGTACAGGATTTTCTATTCAGATGGATACATGATGATGGTTCTCTCCAGTGTTCAGTGTTCCTAATGTGCACTGCTCAACAGCACGTGTGGTCTACCCCAGAGGAGACTGCATTTCACTGACACAGTACATGCAAAGTGCCGTTTGACTGATCTTTTATTAAATGCTCTTCCTGTGACCATTGTTCTTGACATACTGCCATTGCAGAGCAGTCTTTTCAGGAATTTATTTTTTTAAATGCAACTATAGATTTTATGGAAATTATCCTGGCAATAAAAACAAGAAATAATAGTAAATGGCCTTCACAGTCAGACTGTGCAATGAAAAGATGTTCTTGCACTTTTAAAGTGTTTTAATGCTATGGACCTTTTTTTTCCTTGTTTGAAAGGATTCTGATTTCTCATCTGATAGAAAAGCAATGTTTGATCCTCTCTGCGCATTCATCACCATGGTACCAAAATGCCTTACAGGGAAATAAGGCAGGCGGTTGGCAGTGGTTTCCTTGAGACTTCCAATAGGAGGAGTGGCCCTTGCAGGATTATGATAGCCTGCTCATGTCAACTTATTATTTTTATTACATTGGCATGTGTACATCAATGAAAAAAACACAAGGATTTCTGAGCTGCCTGGATGCCATTGTGACAGATGGCTGGGAGGAGGAAAGCAGCCCAGAAAGCATTTCTGCATGCAGTAGTGCTGCTAGTTGTAGGCGACATTGATAACCTGAAAGTGCTTGTTCACCCTGAGAACATTTTCAGATGTTTTAGAGGATGGACCTGTCATTGATAATGTGGCCAATTTGGTGAAGTACTAAATTTTCATCAGTTTCAGAGACAGGTTTCGAATGTCTTGGGCTGAGCTTGTTCCTTAATGGAGAAATTAGCACAGATATATGCGGTTTCCATGGGAGGCTACTCTCCGGCCATCATCATCAAGGGAGCAAGTTCCTTTGGACTGACAAACAGGACAGACTCTTGCAGCAATTTCTGAAAGTACATATTGACATTCATGAAAGTCAATAACAAAAGGTCAGAAATGTAACACCCAAAAGTGGATGGGAACACTTTTTAATCAAAATTAACTTTTCTAGTTCTCTTTCTTCTTTACCACCCCTCCCACACACACTTTTTCTTTCCTCCCCTGCATGCCAGCTTTTCCAGTGGCTTCTGGGATGCTGTGGAATTGGTACACAGAATTTAAGTAGCTCTTCCCAATCTGCTAATTCCAGCTGACTGCAGATAATGTGTAACACCAGCGCTCATGCCATTTCATGACCAAAGAGAGGATGCTGTCATGTATTTTCTGAAAGAAGAACACTCATATTCTGCTTTGAGCTCATCTGGCTGAAGCTGTACCTTGAGCTTATAAATGTTTCCGTTTATCATTGTCCTGCCCTTTCCATCCTACAGCAATTTCTTTCCTTCCAGGAGCCACAGTGTGGATAAAGTGCCACAAGATTAAGTCTAATGATAGTTCAATTTTAAAAGGTGGAAACAGTTCCGTTTCCAGCAGAGGGTGGATATGCAGCTCTGGTGGCAACAACAATTACTCAGAGGAGAAATACGCATGTGTTCATCTGCAAGGTATCTTTTTTTAGTTAGACAACATCTACACAGATGTAAGGGAGCAAATACCTGTGGAGAAAGAAAATATCTGGCATGAAATTTACCCTTACAAATATAAATACCAAATACATCAAATGTTTGGACAACAGATTATATTATTCCCTTATCACTAACATACGTTAAGATGGTAGAAAATCCTTTTTACCTCATCCACTATGAAACACGAGCAAGAGAAGGATTAGAAAAAAAGAAGAGCATCATCTTAAATTTTCAGAGGATTTTTAAAACCTTGGCACCATGTCAGGCAGCATGTGGTATATATTACAGATAGCCCAGTTGCACCTCACAAACATATCTTAAAGGTTTGATTTTTCCACGTACCATTTAGCAACAGCTGGCATGTTTTTTTTCTTTTGTTCTCCCTTACTAATACAAAGTTCTCGAGTGGGTTGCTGTGCGCTCACCTCTTTCTAAGCAGTTAAGCACCAAATTCTGCTTCTTTTCACATTTTGAAGAGCTAGATATGAGACACAGTGGAGAGTTGAGAGAATGAATTTCTGCATCTGGTGGGGAGCTGGCTTATGGTGAAATCTGGGGTTGTCCTGTGCAGAGATGAACATCAACGATATCACTTCATGAAATGATGTCTCTCCTTTTATGAAAGGAAAGAAAAGCCCAGAGCCACAGACACAAAGGTCACTCTGGATCTCAAGACGCTGAGAATCAGCCATTTCCATTCTCCCAGTGTACATCAACAAGTAGTGCGACCTTGGTGCTGAGCAGAAGAACAGTCGGAAAGCAGACAGGTTTGATAGAATCATAGAATCATAGAATGGTTTAGGTTGGAAGGGACCTTAAAGATCATCTAGTTCCAACCCCCCTGCCACGGGGTTGCTCAAAGCTCCATCCAACCTGGCCTTGAACACTTCCAAAGATGGGGCATCCATAACTTCCCTGGGAGAACTGTTCCAATGTCTCACCACCCAGACAGTAAAGGTTTTCTTCCTAATATCTAAGCTAAATCTACCCTCTTTCAGTTTAAAACTGTTACCTCTTTCCCCATCTTTCCTGTAGGCCTCCTTTAAGTACTGGAAGGCTGCTATAAGGTCTCCCTGGAGCCTTCTCTTCTTCAGGCTGAACAACCCCAACTCTCTCATCCTGTCTTCATAGCAGAGGTGCTTCAGCCCTCTGATCATCTTCATGGCTCTCCTCTGGACTCGCTCCAATGGGTCCATGTCCTTCATATATTAGGGGCCTCAGAGCTGGACGCAGTACTCCAGGTGAGGTCTCACGAGAGCAGAGTAGAGGGGCAGAATCACCTCCCTCGACCTGCTGGCCACGCTTCTTTTGATGCAGCCCAGGATGTGGTTGGCCTTCTGGGCTGCGAGTGCACATTGCTGGTTCATGTTCAGCTTCTCATCAAGCAACACCCTCAAGTCGTCTCCTCAGGGCTGCTCTCAATCCATTCCCTGCCCAGCCTGTATTTGTGCTTGGGATTGCCCTGACCCATGTTTCTAGCAGAATGCCTGTACAAATTCCACTGAAATCATGTGATCTACAGAAAAGATTTCTATCTGAAAGAATCAGCAAATCTGCTGAAAACACATCTGTTTCTGAGCAGATCTAGCTGGACCAGCTTATGGTCTAATGGCTCATAACAGCCTCCCCTCCCTGCAAATATCTTGCATGTATCAGCGTATCTCCTCCTTCTCCAATTAATTTGTCAGTAGCTATGTTGTTCTTGTTTTAGCTCTGTGGGCACTGTGCAAATGAGGGAAATCAGACTGAATATCAGAAGTTTCCCAGCCTTAGCTGAGATAAAGGCTTACAGGTGAAGATGGTGAGTTAGTTTCAGTGTGGACACATAAGCTGGGCACCATTCTTGAATGTAGTTCCACTTCAGGTACAGAAATTGTAAAAAAAGGCACTCCAGATCCTGAGGAGGAATCACCAAGTACATTAACCCATCCAAAATACTAGGGAATGAAACTGACGCTTGCAGATGATGGGATGGGGAGAAGAAGGGAGCCTGCTTCGACACCCAAGCTAGGTTCATTTTGACAGGTGCTGATCTGTTGAGTAGTAGACACTACTATAAGTATATCTCTAAAGAAGAATTTTAAAAGGTTGATAAAAATCACAGCAATGTAAGCTTCCTGGTTACTTAGAAACAGCTCAGTGATTCAGAGCCATTTCTTAAACATATCTTTGATTGATATAGTCCCTCCTATGCAGGTAATAGAAGACTGATTCAATCTATCTGACACAGACTATCAGGTCTGTACTTCCCCCTATTCCTCCCCATCTCCTTCATTTCCTTCTCTGAATCAATGTGTTTGTGAATCTTGGACTGGATCCCAGCCAGGAATATCTGAAAATGCAGTCTCATATTGCCCAAATCTATAAAGAGGAAACTATTTAGACAATTGATGCACCTTAAGGGCAGAACATTAAATTGATCCTTTGGCAAGGAACACCATGTGTAACTTTACACAGCAATTCCCATAAATACTAATAAGATTATCAGCCAAAGCATAGATTATCTAGAGCTGTGGTTTCGTTTTAGGAGCAGCTATGAGGTCAACGGTTTGTACTGCGTGCAAGCGCTTGCACTGTCTATATGTTTCCCCCACAATCTGTGCCTTAAGACAAGCTCATGACGATGCATCATCATGTATATTTGAGGTGGCTGTATTATTGAGGCATGGCAAATCATCCAGTGGAAACAGCACTATTAGATAATCAAAAGGCAATGGCTCAGATCTGCTGCTGCCCTAAGCAAGTGGAAGGGAAGTAGCTGTAGCTTCCTGCATCTCCCATTAGTTTTTTCTAAATGTTGGAAGACCTCAGGGTAAGTTGGGTAGGGTCTTTCTGGGGCAGCCTGAAAATTGATTCCTTTTCTCCATTTTCTCAGCTGAGTGAGCAGCCCGCTTGCCACCGCTGTAACACTCTGTGTTCCAGCTCTCCCTTCGCAGTCCCTAGATGCTTCCCAAACGATTTGCGTTTCTGGATCAGCACTGAAGGGCAAAATATATGCAGCTGTGTATACAGGTAGTGTTGCATATGATGCAACTCTCTGGATGCAGGGTACATTTTTGTATGTACCCAGTTATTTTTTTCACTTGCTTTTAAGTACTTCACTAGGTAACAATGGCACACCGTATCATTGTCCGTACCAACCTCCACTGCTATTGAAACGGTCTTCTGATTTTTTTAAGTTGCTGTATGGTCCCACCTGATACAATAAACATACAACTGTCTATTAATGACTGCCTATGGATAAAGAGCCCCCACTTAGAAAAATAGCTGAACCTGAAGTTTCAGAGCTAAAAATTGCCATGCATGTTGTTAGGGCCAAAAATGAAAATGTGAAGACATGAACATGTTATTCGAGGCTTGTTTCCACTCTTTTGATGGTTATTTAAGCTTGTTTAAGAAAATCTTTGGAAAGAGGTAGCAACTGTAGCTTCCACATTACCTCCAGTTCCTTACCATAACAGGTGAGACTCACACTGACAGCAGGAACGTGTTCGCATGGTTTCCAACACTGAAACCCAGGGCATCCTTTTGTGAGTGGTTGCCAGGTAGAAGATTTGCACGTTTTCCCATCAGATACCAGCTTTTCCATTTCAAATAGTAGATATATAAAAACTTTCCTGCCAGCCTTTGCCATTCTAGATAGTAGTTTTCTTTTTAGATTTCTGAACTGAACTAATTTAGTGGGTTAAAAGACACATTTTGAGGGTTGCTCAAATCCATCCTGACAGAGCAGGTTCTAACTCGGTCAGTTTGTGCCCGTGTCAGCATATGGTAACTTCTTGATCATAATCTTGCCAACTTGTACCCATATAAAACCAAAGAAGCTTCAAGCAAATATTGCAGATAGAAATATGCCAGACTCTTACATGAATTGTGGCAGGAAAAAGTTATGCTCTAAGATGTAAATTCTGTAAATTACGAGTTATTTTTAATGTTTTATTCAAAAAAGAGGAATAAAAAAAGTGGGTACATACAGCATGCCTGCAGATCTACCATTGCATCACACCAAGGAAAACCTACATTTTTGCTTTCTTTAACTCTTTCCTAACTGAGGGTCTCATGTGAAGTTCACAGAAACCAATAGCAAATTTCACCATGATTTCAGAAGAAACTGTATTACATCCCTATTCTATGCTAGGGACTATGAGGTTGCACTGGTACCCACTTCATTAAGTAAAATTAAGAAAAACACTTTTCTAATCTCTCCATAACTGTGTGGCATTCTACAGGAGGTCAAAAACAATGTTAACTGCTTCTCTCAGCAGTTACATCCAAGCTGGTAATATGACAGCATAGCTCCAGTGAAATTGCTAAGATTCAGTGGCTTTTTGACTTTTAGGGGCTTTGAGTACCTCTTGAGAGATTCTCAAGGCCTGACTGGAAAAGGGAGCTAAACAGATTTCCTCAGTTCATGTACATCTCTCTAGGGATGCATAAACCACAAGAGACGGAGAGATAGGGATGAATTTCAGCGTTGCAACTGAAGTTCTCGCGATCAGGAAATCTGGCTGGCAGATTAGGAAATCTTACAACACAGTCTTTCAGTTTTGAGTAGGTTGGTCATATATGAATTTTCAAATTCCTGCTTGCATTTGAATTCAGAAATTACATTACTCTGAAATTCCACCCTCAGAGGGCTACCAGATTTCACCATATGTAGAGCATGAAGGATGAGGATGCCTTTCTTATTCAGACTGATTCATCTTTCCCTAACACAAATCTTTGAAGGAGTTAAAATCTCAGTCTAGTAAAGACTGAGGTCTTGCCAACCTTTTTTTTTTTTTTTTTGTAAGGTGCCAGACATAAAAATAAAGGAGTTGTATCAGCACACTTCCTTAGAAGCTGAGCTTCCTGATTAAGAATAAATGCAGGATATACAGTGCATTTCATGCTGAAATGCATTCCCTGCTAAAATTTCATGCATACAATTAGCCATTAGCAACATCTCTACACACAGAGAGGACTCGGATCAGGAAATAATAGAAACAGCCACATACTGCTAAAATGTGGAGAGGGAGAAAACCACAAAACAAGAGCCAACTGTTGAGTAAATGTTGTCCTGATGCTGCTCCATCTCTGTCTCTAGTCAGGCTGAGGAGAGTGAATGAGCGATCGTGTTGTGAAATGCCCAGCAGGAACTACGATGCAGCGGTTTTGTGCTTGTTATTACTGTGCAGTGGTGATGTTTAATCCTGGAATGCTGCATTTCACCAGTTTAACCCAAGATATCTATATCTCTTGCTTTTTAGGAGTGCCTCAAACATCCATGAATGAGAATGATTTCAGTGACAGGAAATCCTTTCTACTTTTTTTTTCTTTTTTTTTTTTTTTTTTTTTTTTTTTTTCCCCTTCTTAAATTT
>VFFE01008529.1:6349428-6429581 GCA_008921705.1 Burhinus oedicnemus | reverse complement strand
ACTGTGTCCAGTTCTGGGCTCCCCAGCTCAAGAGGGACAGGGAACTACTGGAGAGAGTCCAGCGTAGGGCAACAAAGATGACTGGGGGATTGGAGCACCTCCCTTATGAGGAAAGGCTGAGAGAGCTGGGACTCTTTAGCCTGGAGAAGAGAAGGCTGAGGGGAGACCTTATTCTTGCTTAGAAGTATCTAAAGGGTGGGTTGAAGGAGGATGGAGGCAGACTCTTTCCATTGGTTCCCAGTGACAGGACGAGGGGCAATGGGCACAAGCTGGAACATAGGAAGTTCCATTCAAACACAAGAAAAAACTTCTTTACGGTGAGGGTGGCAGAGCACTGGAACAGGCTGCCCAGGGAGGTTGTGGAGTCCCCTTCTCTGGAGATTTTCAAGACCCGCCTGGATGCAGTCGTGAGTAATGTGCTCTAGGCATTCCTGTGTCAGCAGGGGAGTTGGACTAGATGATTTCTAGAGGTCCCTTCCAACTCTGAAAATTCTGTGATTCCATGATGAGTCCCCCTGCCATGGCCAGGGACACCTCCTGCTAGACCAGGTTGCTCAAAGCTCCATCCAACCTGGCCTTGAACACTTCCAGGGATGAGGCATCCACAACTTCCCTGGGCAACCTGTGCCAGTGTCTCACCACCCTCACAGTACAGAATTTCTTCCTAATATCTAAGCTAAATCTACCTTCTTTCAGTTTAAAACTGTTACACCTCATCCTATCACTACAGTCCCTGATAAAGAGTCCCTCCCCACCTTTCCTGTAGGCCCCCTTTAAGTACTGGAAGGCTGCTATAAGGTCTCCAGGAAGCCTTCAATGTAGTACATATATATATAAAATGTATATAATATATGATGTAGAACATATACATACCTAAAAGGAAAGAGAGAGAGGGAGTTAAAATATCTGATTTAAGCTGGCCTAAAGAAAGGCCATTGTGCTACCTATAGATTAATTGATACAATGCCTGTATAAATATCTATATAGTTCATATTTTGCTATATGACCCCAAGGCTCAGACCCTTATTGACAAACTCTTTATCAACTTCCTTCAGCAAGCAGCTTTTGCTTTAGATTACTCAAAATTTGAAAACAGCATCAGGGGTTAGAGAAATCTGAAATTCATCATTTACAGTTCCTCAAGTGTGAATTTAATATGAGAGTAAAGCTGACAGCATTATTGCTGCCAGGGTGCATGGCTCTGAAACCATTCAGCAAGGCCAGAATGAATTAGGTTTCTATCTGAAAAGGATGTCTATTGATAAAAATGCTTCAGCCCATTTCTCAAGGGAAAATCAAAACCATTCTTTTCCAGGATTCACATACAGAGCTTTGGAAAGCATTTATTTTACAAACAAAACCAGACTTATTGCTTCCTCTCTGTGCTGCACTCATCATCTCGATATTCCAATACATTTAACAAGAGGCACTAATAAAAAACATGGTTTGAGCTGAGAAAATTATTTATAATGAATAACTTACAAACTAGATTAATTTAGCCTCATTCCCCTTAAAGCAACTAGTTTCCCTATGGTGGTGTTTCACCTGACTTTTAAGCTAACATTGTTGTTAGCACTGCTGACAATGACAAAGCTACAGTTCACGATGGCTGTGAGTGACCAGCTCCAGCAGAGTCACATTTAGATAGAGTCATTCATCACACTGCTTCCTTCTTCTTTCTGTTGCTGTTGCAGTAGTTGCCTTAAAGTACTTGAGATTTTATTATCTGAACTATGGGATCAGTTATAATTCATGTGAAATTGTTTGTTTCCTGGCAGGATGATGCCACGTCTGGGGATGTGGTAAACTGATTGTGATGAGTGTATTTCTCCCTTTGGTTGAGGAAAAGCTGGAAGAAAAGCTGAGGAAGCCATATATGCTTTTATTTCCTCAGTAAATTGTGGCAATTTAAAGCCAGGTAGCAGAGAGAGTTACTGAGCTTAAACTAATAATATTGATTTTCATTTCTGGAACACACAGCCCCTCTCCAAAGCATTGTTCTGAGAAAAAATATTAGGCATCTGTCCTTATAGCTGGGCTTAGCAGAAGTGTATGTGTTACTCTTAGACTGAATTAAGCACGGTGTCATATAGCAAATACATAGCAATAATTATATGGTTTACTAATTTTCACCATCACTACAGTTATTCTTGTAATCTTACACATACTGAAATTGCAGAGATTTAGCAGAGGCCCTAATATTGCCTTTTAAGCTTTTAGAAGCTACTCTTGCCTGTCTCAGAGAGCACGTTTACATAGTTCCTGTCCATATTTATGCATTTTAAAGAAACTGGATGAAAAAGGAGTATAGTAAAAAAAGGACCCAATTTCTTTCTCCATTTGAGGGAACACAGTCAGGTTCTGCTGAGCTGTAATATGGGGAAGGATAACTACCGATCGAAGCAGCTGCAAAATTGCATGTAAGCCAGGGATCAGAGTTTCAGGGACTCTGATGTCTTTCATCTTCTTTTATCTTCCCTGGATAAGCTGAGGAGTACCCAGGAGACCATACGGTCAAGACTGTACCCTCAGCAAGTTTGCTGATGACACAAACTGGGAGGAGTGGCTGACACACCAGAGGGTCAGGCTGCCACCCAGAGGGACCTGGACAGGCTGGAGAAATGGGCTGGCAGGAACATCATGAGGTTCACCAAGAAGTGCAAAGTACTGCACCTGGGTAGGAATCATGCACCAATATATGCTGGCGGCCACCCAGATGGAAAGCAGTTTCTCAGAAAAGGACCTGGGGGTGCTGGTGGGCACCACCAGGTTGAACACAAGCCAGGAATGTGCCCTTGACACAAAAGCAGCAAATGATATCCTGGGCTGCATTAGGCAAAGCATTGCCAGCAGGTCGAGGGAGGTGATCCTTCCCCCCTACTCAGCACTGGTGAGGTGACACCTGGAGTACTGTGTCCAGGTCTGGGCTCCTCAGTGCAAGAGATGCATAGACATAGTGGAGAGAGTCCAATGAAGTGCCACTAAGATGATGAAGGGACTGGACCATCTCTCCTATGAGGAAAAGCTGAGAGTGCCAGGACTCTTCAGCCTGGAAAAGAGAAGGCTTCGGGGGGGGAGCAAAGAGCCAGGCTCTCTTCAGTGGTGACCAGTAATGGGACCAAAGGCAACAGGCACAAACTGAAGGACAGGACGTTCCCTCTGAATATCAGGAAGCACTTTTTCTCTGTGAGGGTGACTGAGCACTGGCACAGGCTGCTCAGAGAGGTAGTGGAGTCTCTATCCTTGGAGATATTCAAAAGCCATGTGGACACAGTCCTGGGCAACTGGAAGTAGGTGGCCCTGCTTGAGCAGTGGGGGTTGGACCAAATGATGCCCAGAGGTCCTTTCCCACCTCAGCCATTCTGTGATTCTGTGAGGATCACAGGCCAGATTGACCTAGTTAGGTTGCCAAGACAGCCCCTTGGCTACCATCTAATTTAAAAGAACTGGGTAGAGCCTGCCCACAAGGCCTATTGCTAAACCATATTCTCTCATGCGGGTGGTTCAGTGAGATCAGACATTACTTCTCTATACCTTCCCATACAGCACTATCTTGATGCTTGAGTGATCTCCTGGGGCTCACTACCTTTATACTTGCTGTTTCTTCACTCTATTGATTATGGGAGCGTAATAAAGGGACCAGCAAGTGCCAGAGAAAGGAAGGACTTGTGGGTCATGCTGTAGAAGCAGTACTTGAAGGAGAAGGTGACAGCATCTTGTAGACCTCGAAGACATGATGAGGGAGATACAAGATTTTCTTTTGATTAAAAAAAGGCAGTGTTGCACTAGTTGTACTCAGGATAAAAAAGCAAACCCAGTCCCAGGATCCTTCAAGGCAGCTATTTCATGCTGATTTGAAACAGTATTTAACATCACCAGATTTCAAAGGGTCAGTGATACAGGGGTTTCATAAAAAAGGTTCTGCAAACACATGAGAAGACCTGTTTCAGTAAGATGATTAAGAGGAGTAAAATGAAAGGAGAAAAATGAAGTTTGTTAATTTTGTCAGGAATACTAAAAAACATTTTGCTGCAGACTTTCACTGCTTTGCTTTTTTATTCTGCTCAGGTTAGGCTTAGATGTCTGGTAAAAGCATTTGATTTTCATTTCCATGTTAATTTCCAGTATTGCTACAATTGGGAGAGAACTTCCCTGGTGGAAGCGTTATAAGTACAGAGTACAGACCAAGCTTACCTTAGTCATTGCTGCCTGTGTAAAACTGTCAGGTCAGAATGGTAGCTTTTATATCCAATTCTCTTGATATAAATGTGCTGAATGGGAAGAACTCATCCTTGAACTTTGACATACCAAGATCTGTATTTCAATTAGGATGTCCTTTGACAGAATAGCATTCTTCTAGCATTAATAAATGTTGTACCTTTGGTCTAACATGAGATGATATTGCTCATCACAACTTGAAGGTTCTGCAAGTCTTTCTCTAATTGGTAGAACAGAAAACATGCCAGGTTTTGCAGCCTATGAATTTTGGGAGAGAAGTGAAGGGAACTGGAGAAGGCAAATGAACTGCCTTTGGCAATTACAACATTAAATGAAGACACATGTCTTGGTTCTATATAGATTTTATCAGCGTGCAGAATAGCCCAGCAGACAGCATTTTCCACATTTTCACCAGTCTTGCACATCTTTTTGCAATTAACACATGGTTCAAAGACTGGAATAAAAAATCAGTGATACTTTATGTTTGTGTCATCTGGCATTCACCCATCATTTCTCACTGAATTGTTCCATGTTGTCTGGGAACAGCATTTGACAACAGCAGTCTTCAAAAGGTTAGTACTGCAGGAGCTGTGTAAAGCAGATTCTGCAAACTCTTACAGGGGTAGTCCTGGTTTAGTCAGATGATGATTAACAAGGAGAGCTGATCCAAAACAATTAAAGTAATGTAATGTCTTTTTAATGATTTCAGGCTGCTAGGCTGAAACACATGATGTTGTGAAACTCATTGGTGTAATGCCTAAGAGTTAGGTGGCCATCCAACAACACAGAATCTACAGCACTCCAAGCAGCCATGTTATATGTGTGGAGGAAAAGCTCTTCCACGTACAAGGGACCCTTCCACACAACTGTGGTGTCTAAGGGCACAGGAACAAAGAAAGCTACCATTTTTCTTAATGTCAGTCACATTTAGATTTTCAGTGTATATTAGCTTTAGAGAAATTCTATTGATACCAAATCTTGATTTTTATTTTTTTTCTAATAAGCTTAGCTTTCTCACCAATTATAGGGGTCCAGGTTCAGATATTCTTATGCTTGTTGAATCATATTTTTTCTGTCAATATCACTAAATAAAAACATGAAAAAGAAAACAAAGAGGACCATTCTTGTGAGACCCCACCTGGATTACTGTGTCCAGCTCTGAGGCCCCTAATATATGAAGGACATGGACCCATCGGAGCGAGTCCAGAGGAGAGCCATGAAGATAACCAGAGGGCTGGAGCACCTCTGCTATGAAGACAGGCTGAGAGAGTTGGGGTTGTTCAGCCTGGAGAAGAGAAGGCTCCGGAGAGACCTTATAGCAGCCTTCCAGTACTTAAAGGAGGCCTACAGGAAAGATGGGGAGGGACTCTTTATCGGGGACTGTAGCGATAGGACGATAGGATGAGGGGTAACAGTTTTAAACTGAAAGAAGGTAGATTTAGCTTAGATATTAGGAAGAAAACCTTTACTGTCTGGGTAGTGAGACACTGGCACAGGTTGCCCAGAGAAGTTGTGGATGGCCCATCCCTGGAAGTGTTCAAGGCCAGGCTGGATGGAGCTTTGAGCAACCTGGTCTAGTGGAAGGTGTCCCTGGCCATGGCAAGGAGTTTGGAACTAGGTGATCTTTAAGGTCCCTTCCAATTCTAACCATTCTATGATTCTTAGAGAAGGAGCTACTCGTTAAAATAGTAGCAAAATTTAGCTTCTCAAAAAGAAATGGTTATTTACCCATTATTGAATGTTATGATTATTATAACACTGTATTTTCACAAGCAGGAAGGAATATCTGGAATGTAAAAGTTTGATATTATGATGGTGGTTTGTTAGTACTTTAGCTAAAAGCTATGGCAAACATAGACAGACCCAGTCCTACATCTGCCACGTATAGTCATAATTCGGAGTTTATGAAAGTGCATTTATTGATATCAGCCTCTAGCAGAGCATTACTGATGTGAACGGCCGCCTCACATAGATTGGCACAGGAACAAAACACTGGGATAAGGCTTGTCTCTAAGTCCATTGTACAGATCTGCTGAAATTACTTGCAAGAAATCACCAGCTTAGCATTGCAAGACAGTGTATTTCCAGACTATGTACAGAAGTATTTGTGCTATTGCATGACACATTGATTATGTTTAATCTAGTTGTACAATGAAGCCAAGATAGAATAAATGCAGAGAGCAATATTACCACCCTCATAGGTGTGGCAAGCCTGTAAGAGAAGATCAGGTTCATGAACACCTGAGGAGCCTGAACCTACAGAAGTCTGTGGGACCTGATGAGATGCATCCCAGAGTCCTGAGGGAATTGGCTGATGTAGTTCCCAAGCCACTCTCCATAATATTTGAAAAGTCATGGCAGTCAGGTGAAGTCCCCTGTGACTGGAAAAAGGGAAATATTGCACCCATTCTTAAAAAGGGTAGAAGGGAGGACCCTGGGAACTACTGACCTGTCAGCCTCACCTCTGTGCCTGGGAAGATCATGGAACAGATTCTCCTAGAAGATATTCTGAGGCACATAGAGGACAGGGAGGTGATTCAAGACAGCCAGCATGGCTTCATCAAGGGCAAGCCTTGCCTGACCAACATAGTGGTCTTCTATGATGGAGTGACTACATCAGTGGACAAGGGAAGAGCTACGGATGTTGTCTATCTGAACTTCTGTAAGGCCTTTGACACAGTCCCCCACAACATCCTGCTCTCTAAAATGGAGAGATATGAGTTTGATGGGTGGACTGTTCGATGGGTGAGGAATTGGTTGGATGGTTGCATCCAAAGGGTAGTGGTCAACAGCTCAACGTCCAGATGGAGATCAGTGATGAGTAATGTCCCTCAGAGGTCTGTGTTGGGACCAGTATTGTTTAATATCTTCATCAATGCATAGAGAGTGGGATTGAGTGCACCCTTTTCAAGTTTGCAGATGACACCAAGCTGAGCGGTGCAGTTGACACGCCTGAGGGACAGGATGCCAAACAGAGGGACTTAGACGGGCTTGAAATGTGGGCCCATGATGTGAACCTCATGAGGTTCAAAAAGGTCAAGTGCAGGGTCCTGCACCTGGGCTGGGGCAATCCCCAGTATCAATACAGGCTGGGGGATGAAGGGATTGAGAGCAGCCCTTCTGAGAAGGACTTGGGGGTACTGGCAGATGAAAAGCTGGACATGAGCCAACAGTGTGTACTCACAGTCCAGAAAGCCAACTGTATCCTGGGATGCATCAAAAGAAGCGTGGCCAGCAGGTTGAGGGAGGTGATTCTGCCCCTCTACTCTGTTCCCACCTGGAGTACTGCATCCACCTCTTTAGTCCTCAGCACAGGACACAGGAAGGACATGGATCTGTTGGAGCAGGTCCAGAGGAGGGCCACAAAAATGATTGGAGGGCTGAAGCACCTCTCCTATGAAGACAGCCTGAGAGAGCTGGAGTTATTCAGCCTGGAGAAGAGAAGTCTACGGGGAAACCTTATAGCAGCCTTCCAGTACTTAAAGGGGGCCTATAGGAAAGATGGGAGCAAGCTTTTTAGCAGGGCCTGTTGCTATAGTACAAGGGGTAATGGTTTTAAACTAAAAGTGGGTAGATTTAGACTAGATATAAGGAAGAAATTTTTTACAATGAGAGTGGTGAAATACTGGAACAGGTTGCCCAGAGAGGTGGTAGATGCCCTATCTCTGGAAACATTCAAGTCTGGGTTGGATGGGGCTTTGAGCAAGCTGAACTAGTTGAAGATGTCCCTGCTCATTGCGGGGGGGTTGGACTAGATGACCTTTAAAGGTCCCTTCCAACCCAAACTATTCTATGATCCCATGAAAATTATGCTATTCTCAGAACTTGTAGAATACTGCATAGTCAGTCTGCATTTCCTTTCCTGTCAAACCTAATAGCCAAATATCTGTATGTCTGCTCAGCTGTCAGGAGGGGGCTTATAGTGAGAATTTCGTTGAATAAAAGAATTGTCCTCCTATATCTAACATGCTTGTCTTTCTCAGTCAAAACAGTTCTCACAGTCTCTTGCTTGTGCCTTCAAAATTCATTATTATACAAACAACGAGTCTTTGTTGTATAAGCTGTACAGCATGGCCACACTAATATAGATGATAAAGCTACTAATGTCTCTTGCGTTTGCATTTCATACATGAGAAATGAATGTAGGAAAGTACAAGGAACTGACTGGGATTTTCAAAATAAAACTTCTGTGCCCATTAGAGTTATCCTTTAAGGTGGTTTCGGGTTTGGGTTTTTTTATTTAGTTAAGAGTTATAGGATTTTTGGTTTGCATGTTTGTATGTTTTAATGTCTTCTGAGGAAGAACTGCCACTATTTCTTTGTTTATACAGGTATTTTGCAACCCACAATTCCAACCATTCTTCCTAGTGGTGCAACCAAAAACTGCTACTGAGATGAAAGGTGGAAAGGTGCCAGAGAATGGCACTGATTTAAAAAAGAATGAGATAAGAATGTAAAAAATGGGAGCTATGCTGGCTATGGAGAGGGAGTAGGATACTCTTCACACCTACTAACAATGGTCCTAAATGAGTCAACACTCAGATGTCCCACAATTCTGGATGTCAGCTTTGATGATGATCCCTACGCAAGCACGAGAGCCTTGTTACTACAAGCCTCTCTGCAAGTGTCTAGCTGAGACTAACAAACTTTGCAGCTCACTGTTTCCCCATACCCCTGCTCAACTTCCGTGTGTGTAGCTTGGTCAGAGTTTGGAACTACCTCTAGTTCTGTAGGAGAGACAACTCCACCAGCAGCTGGTGGGCAGACATAGGCCTTACCCACTGCACAGTTCCTACTCCACAGCAGGAGAAACAAGTATGAAACGAAAAGAAGGGCACTTGCACCACTGATTTTCCTTGCCTTCTTTTTTTGGTATGTTTTACAGGTTGCATTTTTTTACGTAAAAAGCAGGACTTATTACTGTTTGCAGCCAGCTGATTTGTCTGCCTTGTTCTTTTCCTTTCCTTCCAGAAATTATTCAAGGCACATAAAACTATGATTACCTTCCGCCAACAATTATACCAAAAATCCCCCCAAAATTATTAAATTGGCATTACCTTCTTTGACAAATGTTGGAAAAGAGCAGATAGTATAAGAGCTGGTTTTGTGGCATGCTGTGTAGTCAAGCAAGCAAGCATGGAGACTAACATAATATATGAGATTTTATTCAAGTAGAGATTAGCATTCTCATTGTCTGAGAAGTTCAGAAGTGCAGCAGAGAGAATAAGATATCGAGAGTATCATTTTCCTGGGCAAAGCACATAAAATTGCAGTGGATTATTCATTAAAAACATTGTATCTGGCACAGAAATGAAAACACATGGCATTATGAATTTCCCTTGCCCCTCAGATCCTAGCGTAATATTATTTATATGAGTACTTTCTAGTTGTACAAATTAGTCTGTTGATTTCCAGAACTTTCACCATATGGAAAGAGTCACTTATAACTTTACAGATGTTGCACAGAGCACAGATGGCCACACACACAAAAATGGTGTTTGTAACATTTACATCCCAGGTACTTTGGAAACACCACCATCTTGCCCTTAACCTTCAAACTGTGCACTCTACTATCACTGTGCAGCTACTAAGAGTGTAATTAAATTTTCTGTGTGTCTTACAATGCTACAATAAGATTTTGAAATCAGTGCTAGCAGAAAACAGGATGACATTTTATTTCATAGCTTTTGTCCTACAAAATAGTCACAATACTTACTTACATCCTGTTGCAACAAGGTAAGATGGAAAACATCACAATTTATGCAAGCATGTACGCATCTCATTTCTTCATCATCTTGGTGGCATTGTCTTTACCAGTGAATCTTATATGAGAAGTGATGAACCTGCCCCTGCAAGGTCTTAGCAGTATATTCTCAGTCCCATTCAAGGGCTCACACAAAGGGCATGAATGTCCTGTCACATTCCCAGCAGAGTCTGAAAACCCTGTTCTCTCGATGGCAACTGTTATCATCAGTTTGATGTGCCCCAGTCCGTGAGTAAATGAACGTCATTGTAGCTCCACAGACCTTCACCATCATCAGGCAGTTGATTGACTTACTACTGCTAATTAGCTTTGTTAGCTGAGTGGTCAGTGCCAAGGCAAGTATAGTACCTTTGTGTCCTAGGACACATACCAAACTGGCTGATAAAATTTCAGCGCTGTTAAAAATTACCTTTGACAATTTATGGAGAATGGGTGGCATTTCAGATAATGGGAAGAGTAAACATGTTGTGAGCTTTAGAAAAAAAGAAAGAAAATGCAGCCAGTCAGCAAAGCTTCTGTTTCTAGAAACAGAAGAGCTGGAATAAGGAACTAGACAGACTTCTTGGAGGATAACAAGGAGAGAGTGAAAAACAGTATCATTTTTCTGTGAGAATAGATTATATCAGAATAATCCACTTTCCTTCTATGATGGGTAACAGACACTGCAGACAAAGGAAAAGCAATTGCTATCATATTTCTTGACTTCAGAAAGACTTTTGATGCTGTGGTTCATGACATTCTCCTTGGCAAATTAGAAAACATGATGTAGATGAGTCTAGAAGAGAACAGACCCACACTGGAAAAGCCATTCTTGGAGACAGAGAGGCTACTGAGGGGCGCAGTCAATGTAGAAGTTTGTCAGAATGGATTCCATGAAGGTCAAGTGATATTCTGCAGCAAGACTGCAAATTAGTTCCTTGGGAAATCTTTCCTGGTAAGGATACGGGTACTGCCTCTCAAGACAGTGGTATTCTCATTAACAGAGCTTTTAAATAACAAACTAGAAAAAAAGTATGTTGAAAAAAACACAGGTAAGAAGCTGAGTATCATAACCTCTATTAACGTCCATTTTGACTTATTGTTTTGGTACTCAGGGACCTGAGCAAATACATCTCAAACCCTCTTAAAGTTCATTTAACTTAATGCTCTGACTCTAACCATAAGAAACAAGGCAAATATAAACTAATGCATAGTCTCTGTACATGTCCCTGTTGCAGTTTCCCAGTTTCTGTTAGCTGTTTAAGGCCTTTTTAAGGGTTTCTCAGGCTGGAGGTTACCTCTAGAGCTGATAGCTTCTAATGAGTTCATGGATTTTCCAAGGCTCTCCTCAACCTGCTTGTAGTTTTGACCTGACATCATGCAGAATTATTGCCATCTACAGTGTAGTCATGTGTGAAAAAGTATTTCCTTTTGTTTAATTTTAAACCTGCTGCCTGATACTTTCACTGAAGTCGTTTAAACCATATCATACACAGTGAATAACAGGCACGACTTACCTTGGGCAGAGGTGCTGGAGTTACTGCTACTTACTCCAGACTAGCAAGGACAGAACATCCTTTGTGTTGTGTTTGTTCAACCTTTCAAGAAATGTTAGTGCACACCTGATGGCAAATGCCATAGTATCAGCTAAAATTGTCCCTTATTGTCCCAACATCATTCTTTGAATTTCTTACTCTTCTGTCTCAGGTCTCTCCCTGTCTACAACCTAAGTAGTTCACCTCTTGACTGGAGCAGCTCATCTAATGGAGTCATGAGTAGCAAGGGAGATCAATTGCTCATTGTCTTTTCCATGGCAGAAATTAGGGAATATCAGATGAAAGTAATGGGTAACACTTTCAGATCAAACAGAAGGCAGTGGTTCTTCACACCAAGTATTTACACTGGCTGTGGAGCTCCTTCCTGCAGGATTTTGCAGGTGCTAAAGTTTTTACACAGGTTTAAGAGAGGATGAGTCTATTTCGTGGAAGAGAAATCCCTTGAGGATAACTAAATACACAGGAGCCACATTTGGCTTTAGGAGTTCCTGACTCTCAAATGGTTAGAGGCTGAAAGTAATACAAAGAATTATCATATAAGCTTGTCCAGTTCTTATACCCTTCACAAAGCATTTGCGTTTGATCATTAGCAGAGAGACTACTGGGCTAGATGGACCTTTGGTCTGACCCTTTACGGCCGTTTCTGCTCCTGCAAATTGATACAAAAGTGAAGTATCAAGTAGCATGAAAATAAATCTCCTCTTGGATTTGTCTAAAGACAATGTCTAATAATGCCTTACACATTATTTTCTATAGTGGCCTTGCTGTTATAGCGATGAGGCATATGGGTCCTGCCCCACAAATCCCAGACATGACCACTAACAGACACAGTGGTTGTTTCTGTGCCTAAGGGGACAAATGCACTCCACAGCATGCCTCGTGGTCTTGGTCTAGTGCTTGTTCAAATCGAGCTGTTTGCTTGGTGTGTGCTGCATCTGCATTCCTGCCTGCACTCCTGGCTCTTTGCAAAGAAAACCAGACATGCAGGAGGGGAAAGGTATCACCCATGACTCATCCTGATAAGGAATCAGGCTATTCCTGAGAAGTTCACCTTGTATATCCACCCCACGTTGTCAGCACAAGGCTTTGTGAGGTGATGTAACCACTGCTTGCCACCTACAACAACATGGTCTAGCTGGTTAGAAGCCTTCCATCAGCTAGAAAGTGCAGCTGTCTTGCAGCTGCCTCCAATCTTGACGTCACCAATGAGCTCATTTGCATTGCAGACCAACAGGTCTAGTATCACATCCCCTCTAGTGGGGCTGTCTGCTACCTGGCTTAAGAAGTTATCCTTGATGCACTCTAGGAGTCTCTTGTATTGCCTACAGCTCGCCGTGCTACTTTTCCAGCAGATGTCGGGGTGGCTGAAATCCCTCAGCAGGACAAGAGCCTGTGAGCAGGATGCCTCCTGTAGCTGGAGTAAGAAGGCTTCGTCAACAGGCTCCCCTTGATCAGGTGGACACTGTCAGTGTCCCTGTTAAAAATTTGAAAGTATTATTAAGTCAAAGTGGGATTTGTGATTTACTTTCCCTCAAACAGGCAAATGAAGAAGTCTTCACAAAGTCTATTTTGACCGTGAGTGTGAAAGTTTCTAAAGTGAAGACTATCAAGATGGCTGAGACCACTTGTAATTCATTGGTTTGGACACCTTTCTCTTGAGCTGGACACCTTCAGAAATGCCTCAACTTGAAAGAATTATTTAACCAACATGCTGTTTCCAGACCTGATTTGTTTTTTAATGTAGGTACAAATACAACAGACTCAAGTAGAGTGAAATAAACTGACACTTGAGATTAATGTCAACATCTGTGTGCAAATACTCACCATCATTGGATAGCACTATTAGCTATATCTAGTTTATTTAGATAGCAGTATTTAGTACTGCAGATTTCTCTACATTGCAGCTGCAGGCTATTAACCTAGAACATGACCCTTTTTGGTTATTAGTTAAGGCAGTAATAGTAGTGATACAGATTACAATGAAGATCCCTTGAGAAAAAGTACAGTAATTAAACTCTATGTCACTAGAATTTTTCATGTCCTATAATGAAGCTAGTGCATTAATGAAAAAGAAGTGTAGAAACACTTAGCTAAAGAAGTCTCATTTTTTGGATTGACTTTTCTTCTAAATATCAAAGATAAGATTAAAGGAATGTGGTTGAGAGCGATAAGAAGAGCAAACTCATCAGAATGACTTAGGAAAGCAAGTCTAGTGCTTCAGGGCACAAGCAGATCACCCATATGACTAACATTTGAACATATATTTTTACCCAGATAGGCCTGACCCAATGTGGAAATAAGCCACGTAAACTTTCTTTCAAAGATAATTAAAGACCATTGCCAGAGGCAGGACATTTCAGCATTTAGACTCTTGATCTCTTCTGGCTTGTTGAAACCTATGTTCCTGCAAATATTTGAAGTTATCACAGCCTTCTGTTCTTGTACTTGTCCTGGAATCCCTTAGAGATCTTTATGCTGCAGTTTCATGTTTATTCGGAATGCAATAACAAATTTGATAAAAAGTCAATAATGGCATGCAATTTTATAAGAATATATGCACAATGTTTTTTGTTTGATATCAAAATTACTAGTGAATGTATGTGGGCAGCAGAAGGTAAAGTACATAAATAGGCAGAAAGATCAGTTAATTTTACTACTGCACTTTGTTCCCAGGATCTACAGCTTTAAAGTGCTAATTAAGGTTAGCTGGTAACTTCTTCTATCTCTATCAGCTATTATAACTGACAATTATTACAAATTGGATATACATCCCAAAGGAACATTTTTTATTAAAGATGTTAAAGCTCATTTTCCCTGTGATTCAGGTGAACATGACCCAGACATAAAAAGATAAAAATCACTGGGTATTATGACTTAGTCTGGACCAAATCATCCAACTCACTCCACTCTCTGAATGATTCATTGCAATATTATCAAGAGACAGTTGGGAATGTTTATTACAAATAAACAAGGACAGACCAATTTCCAAAGAGCCAATGCTGTCAGGAGAAGCATCTATGAGAAGAAAATAGATACAGGGCTGAAATTTGAGGTAATATATTCAAACATCTTTCTTCAGATTTTAATTAAACACCCAGGCTTATCTTTCAAGTAGTGCTATGCTTCAAGCACTTGGCTAAAAAGAGACAGGAGGCTCTGGGACACGCAGAATTTGAAAAGCTCACCGCCAGTCATGTAAGCTTTATAAAGGCTGTCCTATTTCACCTGAAGACAGACACAACTGTCCATGCATATTCATGCATTCAAATTCAATAAGGGATAGCAATTAGTTTCTGTATGCACAGCTTAGGGATGCTTCCCTTCATCTTTTGAGTGTATAAGGCTTTTTCAGTTAAACAAATGCCACGTGTCCATCCTTACTGTAAATGATGAAAAAAACCCTTTTAGTTAATCCTAAGGCATCCTACAGATCGATTGCTTTGTAAGTATCCCTCTTCTGCTACAGGAGGTAAGAAAATAAACAGCTATATATGGTATAATACTTCCATACTGTGTCATGTCTCCATAAATACATAACGCAGCTAAAGCAGTCTGTGGCTGCCTTTCAAACTAGCGAGAAAGGGTACTGATTTCTTTTGTGTATATTGGCCAAAAGCCACTTTCTTTCCTGCAATGGGAAAAGTTGGAAAAAGAACACTTTTCTAGTTAGTTCTGCACCTTTGTCATCACAACATGATTTGCCACTTTCCAAACAGTTAAGATGGCTTCCTCGGAATAGATGCCCTGCAGGGTCCTTTTACCCTTGGCAGCATAGCTCTTAAAGATGCTGTGCTGCTATTTGTGGCTTCCTACCACAGCTGCACATCAAATATACAAAGCAGAAGCCAGGCATGCTTTGGCAGCAGAAATGAAATTATAATATGAGGACTGGAAGAGAAGTGACTTGTTTTTTATTGTTCTGGTAAGAAATTAGTAATCAAATGTACAGAAGAAGGTAATTGCTTGCTGTTTCAAGCAATTGTTCCAGAAAGAAATGTTTGTTACCAGGAGAACAAGGGTCAAGTTTACTAATTGTAGATTCATGATTAGCAATAGGCTTAATCTAGGAACATTTTAAAGTTGTATCCAGGATCTGTTCATCCAGTTTAGCATTGCCCACATATGTCTTTCTCTACCATCGCCACCGCGAATGACAGAGAGAAAAGGAACTGTGCCAAAACAGAAGTGGGAGTGGTAATGCTTTCGTTCTCAACAAGTCTAGAGAAATAGTGACAGGTAGAGATGCACGTAAGTGCAGTCTGACTTTGCCCCGCTCCTATTTCTGTAGAGAAGATTGATTCAGGTTTTAATTAGCTGCATGCACATAGGTATTTGGTGCCATTTTGAACTCCCTTAGGTATCCTGCTTGACCTCCAGGCCTCCAGATGCTGCCCCAGAAGGGCACTGGTTTCTTATAGGTCCTACGGCATATCTGCAAACTCTGTGTGAATGTCTCTGAGGAATGCAATGATTGGTTGCGTCCAAAGGACACAGATTACAAATAAGCACACTTAAAGTTTTTGCTTAAGTGTCTGCCGCTGGATTTGAAGCCTCTCCTGTCTCAGTCCAATATCCCACAATGTCCAATATCACTCAGGCATGTTTCATTTTGCAGTTTTAGCAGTCAGGAAATGTTCAAACTGGTTGCAGGACTAACCTGCGGTCTATCCTTTTCCTGCAGCTGTGCTTCGAAAGGGTCACGTATGTAGTTAACACATGTCTTCGTCTCTGCAGGAGATTTCATTCAATTTAGTGTTCAGGTTCAGGTTGGACAATGCACAGTTCACCAGGGAGGAGAAGTTAATAAACCACTGGTTCTGCAGGTCTTTAGCATATTTTGTCCAATTTCTCTTTGCAGTAACCTCAGAAACCTTGCAGACTCTTGGTGTGAAGCTACATCTGCTAGTGAGAACACTTGTCCCTAACATGTCTTCCTGGAGTGAAAGTGGAAAGTGTGCAGTGAAGGAAGCATGTATCCGATGGATTTGTGCTCTACGCTTTGTGTATTGGGGGTACATGCATGAAAGAAGTTTGATGAAAGACAGTAACTCTTGCCACACGTCAGCTATGGGTGTTACTGCACTGTAAGCATGTCCACGGTTCCCTTTTCTGTCCCTGCCCTGTCCTACCATGCTTGCAGAGTATTACAGTGCCATAAATAAAGAATCCCTCCTAAAAACTATCCTTCACTTCTCTGCATAAACCTCTACTCGACATTCACCTCCAGGACTGATCGCCAATGCACAGGAAATCCTACATTTCCTTTACTATAGATTTCAGGCCGCAGACCTTGATTAAACACTCATGAGCTTCCACCAAAACCAACCATTTCCTTTTCCTTTCCCACACCAGATGACATGCTCCTGCATTACCTCACATTTTCTGCAAGTGTCTCCAGAGAAAGAAAATGAAGACAAAAAAGCTAAAATAACAGATTTAGTTAACATCTTAGTTCGATAAGGTAGTCATGTGGCAGGACTGTGGGATCAGCAAGAATGAAGTATTTACTGTTTCCCCTTTAAGAAGCATAAATGATGTCACTTCTGCTTTATATAACTGTCTTTCTGAAACAAGATTATTTAACTGGAAAATACAGTGGATTTTGTAAGAACTAGGAGACCCTCTTGAGTGATGTAACACCTTCCTAAACTAATCCAGCATGGCCAGTGGTGACTTTTATATATTTTCTTACAAATTTATCACAAGAAGCAGAATTTTGGCTCCCCATACACATAGGCAATCTCATGAGAGGTTTTTTTTTTTTCTTTTTGAGAGGGCTGGGGGGCAGCAAGATAAAGAGAACAAGAGATTACTTCACAGAAAGGCACACTCAAGCTGCAACCATGAAATTATAAATTCTATCTCCAGGTCTTCTGTCAACTCATATTAATGTTTTGGAACCCTTTAGGAAACAAAGTTTCATATCTGCAGGAGCTGGTCTCTTTTTTAGCAGCTCTATAACAGATAACTGGTAACTTCCACAGGTCAAAACTCAGTCCAACCAGAGGCAAACCTGGCAGTTTGCATTTTTGCCACAGTTTCTCAGAAAACACTTACTAGATTAGGTAATTCTGGAAGATAACACTGATTCATCATAGCTGTGACACCTTCTGTGGCTTAGACCACACAGAGAGGTTTACAGCTGCTGCCGCATCAAGGGTGGAAGATCCGGTCTTTAGTTCAAGTAACAGGGGCTCATAGTTTCACTTCCAGAATGAGATTGAGCCCTTGGAGACAAAACAGTCAAGAACTGCCTATGGTGTGAGAAACAACCAGACCAATGCTTCCTCAGCCAGGAATGAACATCTCAAACCTGGATGCATGCCCTTTTCCTTTCACCACATAAATAGCAATAAAATATTTCAGCAAAATACATACTTTGTTGCCCTTTGTGGTTTGGTTTATCACGAAAAACATCCATTTTCTTTTAACGGGTATCCGATGTGAGTTTTGATACCATGATGTAAGTCTGATGAGCTCCAGTTCCCACCATCACAAACTCACTGTTGTGTTTCCTTCTCGCCTGCAACCACTTCGGGGAAGTTCTCTCCCCTGCCTTGTGTGTACTGAAGTGCTGACCACACCAGGGTTGAGATCATGGTGGTATCCCCCAGAAGGCGTTTCAGTAGTAGAAGCCACATTTCGCTGCCTTGCTACAAACATTGGACAATGTCTTAAGTTGTTAGACATACATTGGAGGTGTACAGAATGGACCAAAAGCCAGTGGGTAAGGATTTGGGAAGCTGTTACATTGTTTTGGATGTCTCACCACTACTTTGAAGTTGCATGTACTGCATATTACAGTCATTCTGATGCTTATAGACAAGGAAATCCAAGTAAATGCTTATTTTAAAAAAAAGGCTTCTTTTTCTTTTCTTTGTGAACAGATAAAAAGGGATCTGTACAGCTGATACTAAAATACATTCACTTTGGCCTTGCACAGTAGCTTTTGGTCATATAACATGTAATGGAAAAGCTAATTGACATTCTGTCATTTCTGTTTCAATAAACTGAACTCAGTGATGCCGCCCTCTAGAATCCGTGACAGCTGATCTGTTTCCAAAATAAACCAAGGAACTATATTTATTTGCAAACAAAGATTACCTCATTCTGGAAGCCATGCTAAGCCTTTTTTTCCCCCTCAACAACTAGTACAAAGAAAAATGTAAAAAAAAATGCTTCCAAACAGTTAAAGATCAAAAAGGAGACTATATTTCACAGAAAGCTATATTTCATGATGGAGAAAAATCAATCATAGGTAGTTTCAAATGTTTTAAAAATAAATTAGCAGCTCTGAATTAAAACAGCATACTGGCAAATAAGACAGGAATTCAGTAAATAAAACAGTAATTATGAATGGTATGATAATATTCCAAGAAGAAAAACTGTATTAAAATAAAAATCTGAAACTTTTATATCATTGTCCATGTAAGCATGTAAACATTAAAATAATTAGTGGATGCATGTTTTCATAAGTCTCCTGTAAAAGGAAAAGGATCCCAACCACCATTTCTTGGACAATACAGAAGAAAAGGCACTACAGAGAACTGTCTGGGCACCATGGGGTCCTGTGCCAGGAGTCCCAGGGGCTCCCCTGGTGGGTGATGGCAGAGCCTGGCAGCCAGGGCAGCCACGGGCACCGGGGCAGCCCCAGCCCCTGGCATCAGGCACCTCCCTGGCCAGGACAGAACGTGGTCCCATGGGTGGGCCCGTATTGGAGTGGCCATGGCCAGGCATGGCCTACAACATGGCAGGAGCTGTAGCTCCAGTGGGGGCCGAACGGCAGAGGCTCAGTTAAGAGCATCTCCCACAGGCAGGGATTGTCCCCGACTGTGGCTCCCCTGCCAGCCCCAGTCACAGAAGGAGGGAAGGGGACAGCCTGTGGCCGCCCTGTCCCCGAACTAGCCCTGAGCCCTGCGCGCCAACCGTCTGGGTGGCGGGCTGCAGTCAGGGCCCCAGCACGGATGGGAAATCCCTGTGAAGGTTTGAGGATGGAACACCAGTAGCTGCTAAGACTAGATGCTTTTGCTATGTAGAGATGCGTCACTGTTGAGCAATACTGGGTTGGATAGGAACCTAGGTACACATTTCCAAAAAAGCAAGAGAGCAATGTGAAACTAAAGATTTTCATTAGATAATAGGCTTCCGTTTGCATGAGATTTTAATCGGTTGACATAACTGTAAGCACTTCAACTGCAGGATAAGTGTGTGTTCATAACAAAAATCGGGCACTTTCAGTGAACCAGCGAATAATACATAGTCACTAGCGTGGCTATTAACCATCTGCACAGATCTTTTAGTGTAATAAAGTTGAACATGGAAATTTAACAGATGGGGATATTACTCAGAAGCACATTTGATGTTGCATTAAACATGTAAAATGCATTTCAAATTAAACTGAAGCATTTGCTTACAGCCAAAATGCCTTATTTTTGTTTACAGGTGATCTCCATCGGTTTTAGTCTGAAAGGGATATATACATGCTGTTCAGTAAATAGAATAATAATCTGTATTATTACCTAAGTAGATTTCACTTTCTACTATCTCATTAGTATTTTGTTCTGAATGTAATACACTGGTAATTATTCTCTTTACTCCTTTATTAATATTTTAAAACTATATAATCTTGTTTTCCTCAGAGATACAGGAAGCAGCAAAATGGAACAAATCCATCACTGAGCTGTTCCGTTACTGTATTTATGGTACAGGCTGATGCATTACGGAAACTTTTTGAAAAAAAGAAGAGCAGGAGTTGGTTTCTAAATGTGCAGTAACACAGTGCTTCCATTCTTATAATATCCCCTGAGTAGGTTGTTACCTGCATACATTATTCCTGTGCAACCTCTTCTGTACATAAAATTTTACGTACAGCATTTATCCTGATAAATAATAATTTAAAAAAAAAAAACCTGTTCTGCCCATTCCCTGAACATTTCCCTTCTGTTCAAATGCCTTCCTCTGTTTTTTCTTCCTGGATGTTCTACCTACAGCTCATCGTCCTCAGGTAAAAAACTGGGCTTGAGTTTCCATTAGTTTATTTGGAGGAAAGAATCACACAGTGTTGAGCTGGCGTAGTGGGAAAAAGAATGTACCTGGAGCCGAAGTGAGAGGAAAATAGAGGAGAGACAACTTCCATCCCCTCGGGGATTGTATTTCTCCTGCCTTTTCCATTGCCTGCTGAAAATGCAATTCATTTCACTGTCCCACAGTCTTATTACCTCAGTGTTATTTTTATCTGTATCACTGTTCCTTATTATTTGTCTTGTTATAATGCCTAGATACCTCAGCCAAGATCAAGACTGTACAAATATGGCCTGAATCTGCCAGTAAAATATTGCAAATTGTAATGGAAGAGGCAGGAATAAGAACAGAGAAAGCAAACATAATTGTTTCAGTTTTATGTTGAAAACAAGACAGAGACAGACTAAGGGAGATGTGCCTGCATCTGGGGGTCTAGTGCCAATTTGGATGTCCCACTGTTCCCAAAAGAGATGGTAGAAGTGATAGCCACAGTCCTCCGGAGGCTGTTGGACACCCGGCTGGGCGTATGGCTAGCTGCCTGTGTTTGCCTGTGTTCAGCTCACTTGAGGTCCCTTGCTCAAGGTTGTTCAAGGAGTGCGAAGCAAAGCTGTACTTGAACATAAATCCCATGAGCTCCAGTTCACTGTCTTAATCACAAATTAATTCTTCCTCTTTTCAGCTTCTCTTTTTCCTTTCTCTTAACCACCTACACTACTGCTGTTATGAAGCAGAATATCCTTTCCTGCTTTAAATCCTTCTTCTTTCTGTTTCGATCTTCAGTTTTGGCTCCTGTCCCCCTCTCTCGCTCAGCAGAAGACTGAACACTACCTCGGTTGGAGGCTGTGACATAGCATGCTCTCCACCCCTTCTGCTCTTTTGTCGGCATCTCCTCCCACCCCCAGCATGTCGAACAACGCTAATGCACTCCAAAACACAGGGATCGATAGCCTTTGCAATTTTATTTTAGCTAGTGTGCCAGTAGCTGGTGGTAGACAGGCAAACAGGTGAGGTATTAAAAAACTCATGTCTATGAAATACCCACTCGCAATCAACTCGACAAATTACATGTGTGAAAGAAACATTCTTCCAATTTGCATTAGATGTGTTCCCTTTTAACAGTCATGTTATACATTTATTTCGGGCAAGATTGAGTAGAAAAGAACGACCTTCTTAACACACTCTATTATTCTCTATAGTCACATCTTTCTTTCTTTTCCTGACATTAAGAAGTCATTCCATTTCTGTGTTGACATTTTTATCTTCTCTTTATATCCTTTCCAAAAGCCGTGTTATTTATTGAATTTTTGCTGACAAACAAAAGGATGAGTAAGAAAAATAGCATAAACCCCCACATACACCAAATGGCAAGGGCATGCTGATCCAGATGAGTAACTTTTTAGCATTCATTTCTCACTTCACTGCTTTAGTTCCACTGTCTTTTCCTTCTGGTTCTGCTTTAGTTCTCTTTTACCCAGTACTTTGGACTTATCTGTTTGTTCTGTTTTTTCATTGTTTGCAATTGCCCCTTCTTTCCTTAGAATTAGTCTATTTCATTAACTCCGTCTCCAGTTCTGTTTAGTCTCTCTGGCAACCCCTTCAGGTATCACTTTGCTATGAAAAAATTACATGTAGAAAAATTTCTTAACTCCACAGCATCTGCAGTTCATCAAAATGTCACTGTCAATGTGACATTTTTTGTTTTACGTTACTAAATCTGGATGAATTCATGTTACTTACCTACTTAACTATCCTGTGAACAAAAGTAATTTTAGGGTTGGAGCATCTAACGCTAAGCTAAATGGCTGGTGCTGGCTTAGCTAATGCAGAGCCATCAAAAGATTTTCATGAGAATGGGCACTAGTGGATGATGAGAAAAGGTATAATGATGCATACCTCTTATTCCACTATAGGAAGACAACCTCTGAACCTGTAGCTTTCTTACAGCAATGCTGTCAACTGCAGTGTTGTTCTTTGCGCTTAATCTATCTGTCGCATGGCCTCCATAATAGATGCAGGCTGTAGGAGGACGGAAAGGGCTTTAACTGTGCCTTGCCCCAATTAATTTGAATGTCACTCCTGCAATATAGGGCTGCTGCTTTTCTGCAGATAGCATATCGCCTGTGCTGGTCTCCCGCCAGGCCCAAAGGTCGGACCAGGTGTTTGGTGTGTACTCAGCAAGCCTCTCCAGAGAGCTTGACAGCCACGTGATCATGGGCCGAGGGGTGCTGGTTTGGTTCTCTGCACTTCTCTGGTCCTCTAATAAAATGTCCACACCAAGAGAGCCACTGCTATCAAAACAGTGAAGGCAGTGGCTGAGGTCATCCAGGTACACCCTCATCTTGAGACTACATATGAAGCACCCAGTGAGGATGACAGGCGATTTCATCACACTTTGAAACTAAATTTGGCTATGGAAGAGCATATGGCTTCACAATTGTTTTTTGAGGGTTTTTTTTTCCTTTCTCTTTCCCTGCACAGACAGTTGCTGTCATTTTCACGAGATGAAATGTGCACTGGTGTTATACTTGATGCTGAAATTCACACATACTTTCCTTTAGCAGCCCCAGCCAAACTTTAAAGAATTTCTAACCACTGTGGGGTTTGTTTTTAGAAGATATTTGATCATGATGCTTTTAGCAAGTTTAATTTTGAAAATGAGGTGATGTAATGAATTTGTGAAAAAAAGAAAAAAAAAAAAAAGCCAGCCACAAAAGACTAGGAGGACTAATGTTTCACACTGAAAGAACAACTGTTGAATATTCGTTCTGTTGAGCTTTTACAAGTGCAATCTTTTGCAACGAAAAACCCAATAAAGTAAAAAGATCGGTAAGCGTCCCTTAAAGGGTCGGGTCCTCCACTGGGGTGACAGGGCCGAGGAGCCCTGTCAGCGCCGGGGTGCCGTGACCAGCGACGGGACGAGGGTTTGTGCACGGGCGAGGAGAGGAATAAAACCTGCCGCTACTCACGGCTGGGGCCAGACCCAGGGCCAAGGGGGTGGCCATGAAGGCAAGGACAGTGCGCAACGCTAAGCCGGCCCCCGTGAGGGCGGGAGGTGCCGCGGTGGCGGCGGCCGGCCGGGGGACGCAGCCGTTGGGCGGTGGAGGGAGCTGAGGGGAGGGAGGCAGGGAGCGGCGGGAGGGCAGGGGCGACTCTGGCGGCAGGAGGAGGGGAAGGGTCTTCTCCCTCCCGCAGGGGCAGGCGCCGGGGTGCTGGCGAAGGTGCCGGTTTCCCCGCCGCACCGGCGGGGGGGAGGCGGGGCAGGCGCCTGGGCGGCTGCGGGGCCCGCGGCGGTTGCGGTGACGGACCCTCGCGGCGCCCCCTCCCCCCCCCCACTCCATCCGTTACCCGCCGCGGCTCGCGCCGAGTAACGGTCCCCGGCTCGCGCTCTCCCGGGGGCGGCCGTTGGCGGTTGGAGCCGACCCGGCGCGTGCCGGACCTGCCCCGCCCCGCCGCCGCCAGACCCACGCACAGGCGCTCACCCACGCACAGGCGCTCGCCCGCACACGCTCCCGGTCGCTCACACTCACACGCCGCCGGGGCCGCTCCGGACCCGGCTGGCGGAGTGCGGCGGAGGGAAGGAGGCAGGCAGGCAGGCAGGCAGGCAGGCAGCCGCGCCGGGTCACCTTCCCGGCCGCCGGCAGCGAGAAGGGCGCCCTCGCCGCTCTCTCCCCTCCTCGCCTTCCGCCGCCATCCGTCTCTTTGGGCCGTCCCCGCCCCGGGTGAGCGGGTGCCCCGGGCCGGCGCGGGCATGAGCTGCGCCGCGGGGAGCGTCGTCCTCCCTCCCGGGGAGCCGCAGCGGGACCCCGCCGCCCCGCTGGAGCTGCCGGCCGGAGCGGGGGAGGCGAGCGGGGACACGCCAGAGGAGGGAGAGAGCGGCGGCCCCAGCGCCGGCGAGGGCCGGAGGGGCGGCTCGGAGAGCGGCCGCGCCGAGGCGGGGGCCGCCGCCGGCGACAAGCCCGAGACCCGCTCGGTGTGCAGCAGCGAGAGCGGCAGCGGCAGCCACCACGGCGGGGCCGGCCCCATTTGCAAGATCTGCTTCCAGGGCCCCGAGCAGGTGAGGAGAGCGGGGCGGGCGAGCGGGCGGACGGCTCTCCCGCGCTCGGGGCGGACGGACCGACCCCTCTCTCTCTCTCTCGCACACACCCCCTCGGCTCCCGGCGGAGGCGGGAGGCGGCCGGCGAGGGCCGGGCGGGCCGGCGGCGGGGAGCGATCAGGACCAGGGACAGGGCTCGGCACCGCCTGCCCGGCCGCCGCCGCTCCCCCGGCTGCCCGGCGGCGGGGCGGAGAAGGGGCCGAGCGCTGCCGCCTGCTGCCCGGGGAGGCCCGGCGTCCCCTTGCAGACCTGCCCGCCGGCAGGAATAGCCCTCCTCTGTGTCGGTGGCGAAATGGGTGTAGCGAGCCTCAGCTGCTGTGCGAGGTTGTTGTGACAAACGCTTGGGGCAATTCTGAGTCGGCGCGGAGCTTTAGGGAAAATCAGAGATTTGCGATGGCTGGCTTGCACACTGTACATCTTCTTGCCATCACGCTCGCTGGCTCTCCCCTCAGGGACTTTAAACAATAAGAATTTCTCGGGTTTCTATCAGACTTTAAAATGAGAGTGTTAGCTTACAGGTAATGTTGAGAAGACCTCCAAGGATCTTCTCTGTCATTACATTACTGGGCACAGCGTCAGTAATGGTTCCTTAACTAGCATTTTATAGTTTGTCTTGTAGTTTAGCTAAAAGAAATCTTTTCAAGGAAAGAAGAGAATAGCTGATTTATATAATATAGAAATATGTGAACTGCCACACAAAGTTTTTAGTTACAGTATTTGAGGTCCTTCCTGACAGCTGGCTAGCTGAACAGCGCAGAACCCTGCTCCAAGAGCATGGGTTTCTGTGACGTCACCCGTTTCTTTCCTAGAGATGACTGCAAATAACTGTTGGAGAAGTGCATCTAACCACTTTACGTACCATTTGAGGTATTTGAAAAGGCTAATACTACCGTTGTTTAATGCACGGTAATCTTTCACTTTTTTTGCATATACATGCATAGACAGTTATCTGGCTTTGTCTTCTTAGAAGCACCTAGACATTTTTAAGACAGTTTAATTTTTGAGTATTTTTATAGCCAAAAATACATGCTTTTTCATGTATTGAAGTTGAGACCAATTCATTGTTACAGAGCTGTAAATATTTCAGTATTGAGTATACATGTACATAAAAGAGTCCTTTAAAGTTAATGTTTCTCTGTTGCCTTTTCAGGGTGAATTGTTAAATCCTTGCCGCTGTGATGGATCAGTACGATACACGCATCAGCTTTGCCTGTTAAAGTGGATAAGTGAAAGAGGGTCGTGGACCTGTGAACTCTGCTGTTACAGATACCATGTTATAGCAATTAAAATGAAGAAGCCTTGCCAGGTAATTTTTTTGTTTGTTTGCTTAAAAAAAATATGTCTTTCCAGTCATTTTTAAAAACAAAATGCTACTTACGTTTATTTCAAGGTTTTTTGGAAAATACAGTGGAAGAGCCTATATGCTTTACCAGTTAGCACTTGCACCCACTTGAAGTTCATTTTTAAGAACGGTTACAGATCAAAACATGTAGTCATTTGATTCCGTTATGTTCTTCTAGCTTTTGGCTTGACATAGAAATGGTCTTCAGGGACTGCTAAATTCTGTAATTAGATAAGTCATACTGAGACATGACAGAACTTGGATCTCCCCGATTCACTTTCTAGACTTTAAACATGTCTTTATAGTTTGTTGAAGACTCAGTCAAAGGTTGATTTAATTCATTCTTCAAGCATGGGGTCCAGAGAAGAGACACAAAGATAACTTCTGTTGCCTGTGTATTCACCTACTGTAAAAATGTCAAAGGAGGTGACTTTTCAGTCTTGGCACAATCTAGAGTAGCAGAACGCTCTTTAAGTTTTGTCCACCAATAGCTGTTTCAGAAGCTGAAATGTGCAGTAATATTTTTCACAGCTCCCTTTTAACAGCATCACAACACGCAACTGGAAGTTAGAATATTATAGTGGTAGCATGTTCAGGGAGAGGGGAGGGGAAACTTAAAGCTTTAGCAGATCTCTTAGGGAAGACTTAATACCACTTTGCACATCAGAATTCTTTAGAGGATTAACATTCCATCCTAGAATTTGTATTTCATACATCTGAGGATCACATTTAGTGAGATAATTGTATCTTGTTTTTAGTTTTGATCCTATGAGCTCAGAGATGATGGAGCTCTCAAAGGCCAGAGCACTCGGGTCATTTTTCTGTGCCTGAGTTTGATTGAAGTTTTATAGAAAAGACGTGCTTGGATGGTAATGGCAGTTGTGTGAGTGTGATAAGCATACCTTGAATGTAGGATATCTGGAGTATTTCCTTACAGCTGTTCAGATTAGGTGCAAGTAATTTCAGAGCCAGTTGTGGCTTCAAGTCTTTTTTTTATAAATCCACAAAGGAAACTTCTTTATAAGCTTTCCTGGGTAGAACCTTTGTGTTGTAAAAAAGTCATGGATTTGTAAAATGCTCCACAAAATGAAGGTGGTAGATTCTGTTTCTACATAGACTTTATTTGGCGGTTTGGCATGGGATTCTGTTTGATCCTTTTTGCTTTTTTTAACCTTTTAAAAATCTTTATTTCCCATATATCCACAGCAATCTCATCCTTTTCCTAGCAAAGGTTATGTCATTATCAACAGTCTGCAATGATAGTCTCTGAAAATAGCTGTTTGACAGCAAGGGCATTACACAGTGGCCTGCAAAGAGGCATCTAGTACTATTTGAGATGTCCCAAGGTAGCCAAAATGTCTACACAGGATAGCAGATATGACACAACTTACGAGAGACTTTGGAACTGCAGCTAGAGACCAAGTGGGATATTAAAGGACATTGGAAATGTCATTAGACACCTATCTGTGTACAACAGAATCAAGCCCCAGTTTGAAGAATAACTTCAATTTCTCTGGAAAACAGAAGCAAAGAAGAAAGAAAGAAAGTGTCAGTAGGTGACACAATAGACAACAATGTTTGGCCAAGCTACAAGTGAATTAGAAAGAAACTGAACAGCGAAAAATTAAATGCCATTCTCTTCATGAGTTATGGCACATTTTTGGGGGGAGGGGCAGAACTAGATTCATGTTTCTCCTTTGATAGCTTAAAAAAAATTTGATTTATTCTTGACCTCATCTTTCTTTTTTTATGTAAAGTATTTAAGCGTGTCCTTTTTCATTCTTGACAAATAGCATACAAAAAGATTCCATGGAGCTGCATACTCAAATAATAAGTTAGCCGTACATTCCTAGGGTCAAACTCCTGACACCCAAAAGGTCATACATCTCTTTGGAGGGACTCAGTGGTATCTTTCTCATTCTCCTACACTGAATATTCCTCTTGTAGTTACAGAATCTAAAAGGAACTCTCAAAACTGCACTTGTCTGTGTGTTTTTATAAGGGTGATCAGTCTTAAAATGCCCTCACTTCTCTCCCATATTCTTGACTATAATAGTATTGGCCATTTTTAATAGCTCTCGGTTTAAGCTTTTGGACAGGTTCTGAATCATTTGCTTGACTACACAAAAGCCTTTTTTAAGGCGACTTTTTGGTCAGGTTTGGTAGAAAGCTAAGCGTTAGACCGTTTCAATACAGAAGTAGTTTACAACCTCTTCAGTGAAGTAGCTAATGTACTTAAAAGTCCCCAGGCAAGCAAGACTTCTTGCATTACATTAGATACAGTATTTGGACAGGAGTAGTTCACTCTCTCTACAGCTAGTAGTCTGCTTCAGTCCATGTTCTCAGAATTGTCTCTACCAGCCTTTTACTTATTAAATCTGTGTAGGCAGTGTCATAAGAGAGAAAAAGGATGCTATTTACCAAAATAACTTTTTCTCAAGTGATTTGTCTATGCAGATTTACACCAGCTCCTCGGGTTTACTTCTACCTCAGGTATTTATGGAATGTAACGATATTTAGGGAGTTAAGAAGTAGGAGATTTTTCTATGTTTGCTTCCAGAACATTGGAATAGATGTGAATATTCCATTAAATATCTAACATTTTCTGTGGTTTCTGTTGCTTCATGGCAGGGAAAGTAATCCCAAAGAGGGGCCTCTTTGGAGGCAATACATTCAAGGAACAAAATTTGCTATGGTAAGTGACTATTCCAATGGAAATTTTTCCAGTGTCACTTTGTATATTTCAGCAACTACTACTTAATTCACTTTTAAGAAGCCAATTCTGGAAACACATAGACTTTTAATATAAGAATAGATCTTAAAACATAAAAAATAACAGACTAACCAATGGGCTAACAGTGGAAGATAAGTGTACAAACAAATTGATGATGTTTAATAGGGTGTTTGACAGAGAAATGCAAATTTGGATTTTTTTCAGTATCCTTCTCAGGATCATATCAGAAAGACATTTAACCTTGCACTAGTCCATTAATGAAAGCACATGTTCACGTTGTTGGACTTGCTCCTTATGGCGGGGTGAAATTTGATTCAATAATAGGCAAGGTTATGTTAATAACTAGAAAAAAGCCCAAACTATAATGAGAAGAGATGGAACAAATATTGGTTTGGACAGGGACTTTTGGAAGGTTTTTGAAACAACTTAAAAAAGGAGGGAGAAACTTGAAATATCTGACTTGGAGATTAAACCTGCTTAGAATTACATTTCATATTAACAAAGAGAAAGAAAGCACAAGCAGAAATATTTTTTTATATTGGTTTGTTAAGCTTTATAATTTGTACAGGTTTCCTTCTGAAGGAAATATAAACAGAGTGCTTTATTTTTTATTGGTGCTATTTCACTATTAAGCTGTTAACAAATTAGTTTACTAGACTTGCTAAACATGAATGTATATTGAAGAATGTAAATTCTCTTGAAAGATTCAAAAATAATGTTAAAAAGTGGAAGATAGTCATGCAAAGGTTGAGAAAATATACTTTGGTGCTAAAACCCGTCATTTCTATAAAAATGAGCAATAAATATAATTAAAGAATAGCCTTTTCTAGACTGTTACTATAGTCTGTCATAAAACAGTATTATGTAAGATGTTTAATATACCCTGTGCTTCTGTTCATTAAAACATTATATTCTGGTACTTTAGGTGAACTGGACGTATTCCAAAAGTGATACAGTAAATTGGTGTGCTAATTTAAAAGCTTATTGCATGGCAATTCAACATCTTTTCCGACATGAGGAAAATCACAAAACAGTTATTTAAAAAAATAAATTCTTAGTTGTTAGGTCTGATTTCTTAATATAGATGAAAAAATTAAGGTTGTACTTAGTATTATTTAAGCAAGTATGTAGTTACTGGAGGTGGAATGTGGCTCATGAGTTCAGTGGTTTTCAGTGGCCCAGATTGTGATTATTAACATTTGAAATATTCAGCATAAAAATTACTATGTTCAACAGTTTTTGTGAATTACAGGTTCAGTTTTTCAAGTCTTGTTGATGTGAGTAGTCCTCACTCATTTGAGCCGTCTCACTGGCATCATTAGATAAGTACGAGCAAGATGTTGTAGCAGACCACATGTATGTATATGCATATTATATTAAAAAGTGCAGAATCAAGTTCTTCAGATACTTCAGTATGGAGGGCAGTGTCCAGAAAAAATGTGTGGTAAATGTTTAGTAGAAGTTATTGCTAATGACTGCTCAGCTGGATGAAAGCATTTACTTTTTGTAGGCGTAACTAAGAAGGGGAAAGGAGAAGGCTCAAATCTCCAATTGTTCTTTTTAAACTACCCTATATACTAAACTACACTATGTACTAACAACAGTCTGCTAACATTGCTGCCCTTACACTGCCTGTAATGAAGATGCAGGAGGATACAGTTTGCTATTCACTATGTTAACACACACAGAGAACAGAAAGGATTGTCCCAATCTTGCACAATTTACAAAGAAGTTTGAACAGGAGATAAGGGACAAGTCTATGGGGATGTACAAAACCAATGCTTTCTGTACACTAACCATTTTTAAATATCATTGAGTTTTTGGCATCTCAAATGAGTTTTAAGATGCCTGTTGAAAAGAAAATAATGAGGCTTTGTAGGCACCCTTTGAATGTTAAGGAAGTATGGAAGGGCTGTTAGAAAATAAAATACTTGGCTGAGACAGGATTCGTGAACTGAACAGAGATGAGATTCAATGTCTAGAGTAGTTACTAAAAGGTAATTAATGTGTCAGTAAAAGCCTGGCAAGACTTTAAAAATCAAGTCAAGTCTTTATTATTTGATATGATAGGGAAGAGAGGAACCAGCATAGTGGAGAAAGAAGGGCAGTAACATGGTCAAAGTTCTGGACTAAAAAAAATTGTATTTGAAGCAGTCTTGTCACTGACAAAAATTACATTTGTCATGAGCTTAAAAGCTGTGTTACAGTAATTGAGACATAAGATGAAAGTGATGAGAAGTTACATTTTTATATATGAATAGTCTTAGATATGCTACATAGAAAACACCACAAGTTTTAGAAATGTTGTGAACAGGAACCAAATAGATATTTAAATTTAAGATGATTCCCAGGTTACATAAACCTCAAACCAGGACAACAGATTAATGGATTGGAGGGCGAATCCATACTGTTTGAGGACAGCTGGGACATGAAAATCCTAGAGATTTTAATGAACTTAAATTTATGGTAAGATCCATACAAAAGGTGGTAGAAACAGATTAATATTTTAGTTTTAACAGGAGAGAGAAGTCTGAAACAGAAAAGTAGATCTGTCAGTCATCAGCATAGAAACAGTAGTTGTACTTCTCACGCGCTTTCTTTTCCTAAGCATATACTTTTCGCCACTTCTAGGTGGAAGTTGCTAGACTAGATAGAGCTTTTGATTTGATACACTCTTGAGTCATTCCAGTGACATGCACTGGTTGGAAGCTGGTGATTATGATCAGTTCTACATAGCGTGCTTAATGAGTTTATAAACAGAAGGATAGCAGGGCTGTTGGAGAGGCCAGTGGTGTCAAAGTTGTAGTTTCTTTCTGTGGTGGAAAAGGCAAAATAAATTTCCTGTGTACGTTCTGGGAGGCATCTGAAGAGATAAGTCTCTAAATAAGAGACTGAAAAAGAGAATTGGGGTAAGTGAGTGGATCAGGAGGAAGGACAAAATGATGTCACTGGTGCAAAGTAGAGAGATTACAGAAGAAGAGAGCACAGTAAAAATTTCACCACTGACAGAAAGGACAGAATTGCAAATATAGAAGGCAACAGAGAGAAAATGCTAAGGGGATAATGAATTTCATGTTGCGTTATCTTTTCTTTGTTTTCTTGCAATTAATGCACAGAGAGACTCGGAAATAAAAGGAGTAGAGAGTTGGAAAATAAAGGCAGTATAAAGGCGTAGAGACAAAAGTCAGTTAAACTTGAGAAATACGTTTGGTTAGCCATTCAGATGAGAGAACAAATTTGTTATGGAGCAAGTGAGCAGGCCACTGGTGCACTGCTAGCATCGTAGGAGCAAAAATATGTGGCTGTTAGCATATAGAGCTGGAGTGCAAGATGGATATTAGGGTGGAAAGGAGAAATAAAACTGTAGAAACTTTAGAAGGGTGGAGAGAATTGGTGACTAACAACAGGTCAGAGGCAACAGGAGATAGAAGAATCATCAGTACCAGTGATCTGAAAGTCACAAAATAATGAAGAATAATATGTGAACTAATGAACTGATTCTATCACAGTGATATCACAGTGATAGTTGGGTAGGGATAAAGAAGAACTAATAATAAAAGACTAGATGTAGACCTAGTTGAAAAAATAATCAAAGTGATGAATGGCCATTTTGTTGACTACGAACACTGAACCATATTTATAAGTCCAATGAGGAGAGATGATATTCATCTAAGAGGTCAGAGTGGTCATCAACATGGGAGCTGAAGCCATCGGGAAGGAACATGGGATATTATAAAAAGAGTTAAGAGTTGAAATTGGATGGATCAAGTAGAAAGAGGTTAAGTGCACAGAACACAGAAACTTGAAAGAGGGGAAGGGGACTGATTTTGTTTTAGAGAGTCCTATGAAAGAACTGAGAGTGAGGAAGGAGGGGGGAGATTTACGTCAGAACTTCCAAAAATTGGAAACCAAAGGTTTCAAACCTGTGATTCAGTTCAGAAACTTGGATATTCCTAGTCTAGTGAGGATTTTAACATTGTGTGGCAAAAATTAAGGTTTCTCACCAGTTGGAATGAAGATTGAAGAGATGATAGAGATGATCTAGAAGGTGTAGTTAATATTTGGGATTTTGCTACAACGGTTGGAGTGCCATCAGCAAACACCTGAGATCTGCTGTCCTGATTTTCTGTTTTCACGCTTTGCTAGATGGAACATTTGGTCAAAGTTGGCATCTCAACTGATAGAACTTAGGAAATCTGTTATTCTCGTCAGAGCATCAGATACAGCATGCAGGGAGCTAGACAAGCCACTCTGGTGTTCACATCTGTCTATTTAAGATAGAGGATTATCAGTAAAAAAAAAGATTAGGCAAAGAAATGGTGATTATAGCATGGAGAATAACTTTGTACTAACATGGATAGTGATTTTAAACTAGTTCTCTTGCATTCACTTAGGCAGTTCTGTTGGACTTCTGAAGTGTATACTAAGGTAACCAAGTACCTACATAAAATAAATAAAACAGCCTGTTTTTTAAAAAGAATAGCATTAAAAGTATGTAGGTGTGTGCCCCTCATATGTTACTCTTTTATTTCCTGTAACTTATTAAAAAAGCAATTGTTTTCTTGTTTCATTTGTGAAATGTGCGAATTGTGCTCAGGGCAGCTTGAGTGCTTGAATGTTGTGAAACAACAGCACGATGTAAACTATGAACTGTACTTGGAAATAAAGTTTTAATTACAGGTGTTATCCTGATCTAGTCATAAGATAGAGATAGAGATGATAGAGATATAGAGATAGAGATAGAGATAGAGATAGAGATAGAGATAGAGATAGAGATAGAGATGATAGAGATAGAGATAGAGATAGAGATAGAGATAGAGATAGATAGAGATAGAGATAGAGATAGAGATAGAGATAGAGATAGATATAGAGATAGATATAAAGATTTCAAGAGTGTCATTACCTTGGTGTATTAAATAGTGGGTTAACTGCTTCAGAAAAAAGAATGGATTCCTTTGAGCCTAAGATTTTCATGGGGCAAAACAACTAGCATGAGACACGGTGCCAGGTTGTTTTTTCAGAGGAAATATCTTGAACAAAAGTAATTACTGGAATTATAAGCATAAATTACATATTTGCAACAGATTCCATTAGAAAAATACATCCAGAAGTTAAGGGCAATGTGAATGGGAATCAAGATTGCTACATATACATAGTTACTGCAATTTTAAATGCTTAGGATAGCTAAGTAAACAATGCAAGGTTTAAGATACAGCATGTGGCCTGCATTCAGGAACATTTCAGCTACTGGGTTTTGTCATTTTTTTGTCTGTTTGATCGGTTTTTTTCCCAATATCTTGATCTTCTAGCCTAAAATTAATGAAATTTATATAGGGATGAAAGATTTGTGAGTTTTTCAAATCCAAATTTTTGTCTTTTTGTCTTATGTCAAAAATTTTGATTATTCGAATTTTAATTCCTATGAGCACAGATTAGCGAAAAACATTTCAAACAAGTACTTGTTGTTTCAGCAGCCTTCTATTTCTCAATATGAACACTTGTTAATAAATGATAGTGTAAAGCTTTTATACCTCTTGTCTATGATGCTTAGCTCATGCTTATTTGGCAATGGAAGTAGCCTGCCCTGAGCACCCAATACTGTCATAATCTCCTGGCTTCTCTAGCAGTCATGCTGTGTCAACTGTGAAGTGCCACTGTAGTTTTTTCCACACCTGAAGATTGTCAAAGAAAGTTGGCTTTATTGAATTCATTTTGAAACTTCCTTTTAATGCTTCTTGGTTTTGAATGTTGTTCAGTTTGCGCTGAAGTCTTCAGTGCTTCATCCACATGGCTGGCAGACATGCTAACTTACTTCTTTCTTAAATTGTTCAATTGGGGAGACAGCTTTTCAGCCTATTGCACTTTCATTTTTTTTAATTTTTGTCCCATATGTAGAGTCAAGTTGGATGTTTGGTATTCAGACTGAAGACTCTTTCTTATTGCTTGAGCAATGTGCAAAGGACAGCCCCTGCCTCCTTTCATGCCAGTAGGGCAACACTGAAAGAACATTTGACCTCAGTTCTTTTGAAGTACTTGTCTGAGTCAGAGCGCTCTCTTTGCGTTGTGAGTTTTGCCTGCATGATTCTTTTCCCATGGAGTTCTTTGTTTTGTCTTCTAATTTATTTCATCTTTCCTTTTTATTTTCTTTATTTCTGCATTTCTTTTTCCTGCTACTTTTGTTTACATTTCAGTGAAGCCGATGGAGAATGAGTATTCCAGTTTTAGCCACATGCTGTTTCCTTTACCCTTATTATTTTTCCCCCCCCATATTTTTGCATATTTTACTGGCAGTGTCTTCCCTCCACGGCAGTATTAAACCTTGCCATTTTTGTGACAAGCATATTCCCAGTACAGGAATACACCGTGTTGATACCCACACAAGCTATATTATTAGATGAAGGCCATTTCCTGAGCTAAGGCTCTTTTTTTTCTGGTCTTTTGTGGGCAAACAACAGATAGAATTAAAAAAAATAATTCCTTAGTAGTTTCAGAAAGTCATGAACCTTACCATCAAGATGAAATACTTGCTAGCTTCATGTGTATTTAGCTACTCTGTTGACACTGGAGCAAGAGTATTCCAAGCACTACAAAGATCTTGAAAAAGGTAAATTCCATAAAATTGGCATCCAGGAAACTGTATCTGGAGAAAATGAGAGTAAACTTCAGTATGCTTTCTCTTCTTTTATGCTAAGGAAGCTCTCTCTGCTTACCGGGCAAGAACAGACAGACCGAGTCTACTTCTTAATGGAATGCTTTATGTATCTTTCATTGCTATTATCTGAGCAATCTGCAATTTACAATCTACTATAACCTGTGGTTACTCCCAGCACATTGTGTTCCTCCTTGGATGACTAAATTCTGCATCTCCATTTCAGGGCTGCTGTTTCATACGAGGAAAGCAATGTGACATATTTTACTTGAAGGAATCAGCATAACAGCTGATGTGAGCTCACTGGTTCACATCGGAATAACACAAATAGAATATAGGATTCTGAGAGTTGATGTGGTTACTACATACTTGAATGTGTTTAGAAATTTGTGGAAAATCTGCTGTGCATTCACTGGGAAGAGTTTATGGCTGTGGGGATTTCACAGCCTTCTCTTTCCTCTGAGCCTTTCCCTCATGCTTTTGTAGATCTCACTGATATAATTGCTGTGAATGTAGCCATAGCAATTAGGACCTACAAGATCGAAGGACTTCCATCTTCTAGCCTAGACTATTTCAGAAGAGAAAGTAGTGACTCAAAAGTGTTGATGTTTATCATGTGACGCAAGTGAATCTTTTGTCTTCATTGTACAACTCTCATGCATCAGGTCCTCATGATAACCTTCAAAAGGTTCCTTTCTTCCTTGTTTGGGTTCAGAGGTACAGACTTCAAATCTGTTTGCTTAAAAATCACTTAGTATTTCCACAGTGCTATGTCCTCTGACCCTGAATTAGCATATCTGAAGTGTGAATAAGAAGCCATGTCTTTGTCCCATGTTACTCTCTCCTTCTTTTTCATCTTTCCCTAACTTTGCTGATGAATTGGCCAGGTTATCTAAGTACTGAACCATTGTTGTCTCTGACATATGAATCCCTAAGGATGTGACCCTTGGTTATGACATTAAATTTGTGACTATTTCTCTACTCCCCTCAGTAACTATGCTGACTACTCCTTTTCCAGTATTGTGACAGAAGGCAGGAAGATTCTTGGGGTGGAGACCTGCTCCAGCAGGAGTTACACTGTCTTTTTTTCTTCTGGTAATCGAGGCCTAGTTCCGTTCACTTTAGGGGAATCATAGAATCACAGAATCATAGAATGGTTAGAATTGGAAGGGACTTTAAAGATCATCTAGTTCCAACCCCCCTGCCATGGGCAGGGACACCTTCCATTAGATTAAGTTGCTCAAAGCCCCACACAACCTGGCCTTGAACACTTCCAGGGATGGGCCATCCACAACTTCCCTGGGCAACCTCTTCCAATGTCTCACCACCTTCACAGTACAGGATTTCTTCCTAATATCTAAGCTAAATCTAACCTCTTTCAGTTTAAAACCGTTACCCCTCGTCCTATCACTACACTCCCTGATAAAGAGTCCCTCCCCATCTTTCCTGTAGGTCTCCTTAAGGGGGAAGAGGGTTTTGTAGAGTGTTTTATGATATGAAAAAGAAAATTACTTTATAAAGTTAAATAACTTTATTTACGAACTCAAATTCATGTGGGAATTTCCGTTGCTCCAAAGGGGTGAATAATTTGCATTGCTCATGTTTATTTTCCTTAATAAAGCAAAGCACTTTCTGAAAATTTCTGTATGTGCTGGAAGGCCGCGATCCTATTGCTCAGTCCGTCTGTGGCACTCAGCATGTCTGCAGGGTGTTGTGGGTGCAAAGTAACAGCTGCTTAGCTGCCTGCTGGAGAATTCCACCACTGGACTCGGTTAACATGTTGGCTGGGAGCCTGAGCTGCTTCACTTTGGTGGACCATGAGCAGGTGTTCAAAAGTGACATTCTAAAAGCTGTTCTTCTATTGGAAAGTTGCCGAGGCTTGTTTTCATAGTCACAAAAAAATACCAACCTTTCTCCTTCAGCATTGAGGCTGCCCACTCATTTCCAGTTCCTGGACCAGAGAAATGATGTATTCCTTCCTTCAATTTCTCTTCTCCCTTAGAATCCTCCATTATCCTCTGTATAGAATCCTCTAGGCCAATATGGCAGAAATGGTCCTCTTCACTGCAGCATAGCAAAAGCTGTCTGGTGTCAGTGTCAGAATACTGGCCATTTTCATGATTTTTTTTTTCATGCAGTTTTTTAGGATATTGAGCCATAGTCCATATTCTCTACTTCAGAGTTGGATGCTGGGTAAGTTACTAACAGCCAGCTCTACTGGGCAAACCTGCGCAAAGAAGAATATTAGGTTGTCCCCTTACCATATGTCTGAGCCATGTCTCTTTGCATGCTTTGAGCCATGAGATCTTATACTAGCTATTTCACAATGCTGAGATGTGTTCCATTCACTCTGTTTGCAGTCAGCAGTCTTAGATGCTCTGTGATTTCTCAGCTTACAGTCTTGATGTTTCTCAGTCTAGTGAGTGAGTGAGAATTCCATTTGAGATGGAGAAACCTTCCCTGCTTTCTTCATTGGGCATCGTCCTAGTAAGGATAAGTAGCTCACAAACTTTGGATATCAAGAATTTTTTGTCTTCCTACAATGGCAGAACCAGGGCCAGTTGAAGATCTACTTGCCTATTTCTATCCATTGCAGAGAAGTCAAAAGAGCAACAGTCTATGTGCAAAAAATTTTCCAAGTGGGTAGCAAGTTGTTTCAGGACTTATATCCTATAGGATCACTATAGGATCACTTGGTTTTCCAAGAGTGCCCTAAACTAGTTTTGTCGGAGCTCAAGTGTTATTGTTTATATTGTTAAGGAATCCAGAAGGAGTGCTGACTGTAGGACAGAGCAATCTGAGAGCTGCTGTTCTGAAAAAAGATCAATACCTCTGTCATACATAATTAGTAAATGAAAAGAGGGCACTATTATCTAGAGACAACAAAATGTGACTGTGTTTATAGATGTAAACTTGAAAAGTGACAATTTGCAGAAGAATAAGGGGTTCTTTGTTCTTTGATAGGCATGTTTTCCGTATGGCCAGCATGTGCTTAGCTTTCTCTTAGGTGTGTCTTATATTTGAGAGAAACTGAGGCTATTTTTATTTTTATGTTTGTATTTGTACTGCAAGAAATGGTACACGGGTTATGTGTAAGTCATATAAGCATCATTAAGCCAAGAACAATTTATAGTTTAGGGATTTTCAAACACAATGATATGAATGGATATTACAGTTTTTGATATTGCAACCATTGGTTCTTGCAGTACTATGAATGCTGATGCACAATATCAGAAAGCCAGGTACTTTCAGTGTCCAAGAGCATCAGTTATATTGTGCAATTTAATGTAATTACTCTAAGGGATTTCAGGCATATGCATGATATGGTTAGAGAGAAATACAGAGTTTCTGGTGTAGCATGTACTATAAAGGCAATTATTTTCTTTTTTTACATATAGAGATATCGTATTTGACGATACTTAGTATCTAAATTGCCATTTTCTGTAATTAAGCACTCCATCTTATACGTTTTCAGATCTTAAAAATAGAGTCTGAAGAGTAACTGGGTGACCAAAACCATGGCTAACCCAAACTATTGGAGAAAAATGGAATACTGATTCAAACAAAAGTACCTACTAGTTTGCAGTTGGGATTATGCAGCAGTACCTGAAAAAACTAAGGCAATTGACATTTTAAATTTTGCTGTTTACTAGGGTTTTTTAATTAATAACTTAATAATTAAAATAATTATTATTAAATTTAGTAAGCATAGATTATATTAATTCTTATGACTATAAATGTATTGCACATCTTTTTATATCAATTTTTAATTATTATACATAATAAGTAATATAGAAAACAATTTTAATAAATAAATAAATTAATTCTTCCATTAGGCCAAATTTTCAAGCAGTATGTTATTTACCATATTAATTTGCATAGTCTTAAATTTTATAATTATGACTACATTGTCCTCAAGTGAAGATTTATTGCTAATTTAATTAATTACAGAATCAATCTAATTGATTTGTTAATCTAATAAATTACATTCTAATTGACTTTTAGAGCAGGCTCTGCCAGATTTTGTACAAGCCAGAACCCAGGAATGTCTTCTTCCTGATTACATGCTAGTAGATAATCCTGCCTTTTAACCTTCACCCAAGATACACATAATCTTGTTTAGGGATTAGACAAGGCAACAACCTTACCTCTGAACTCAGGATATGTTTCTTTAGTCTTTTTATTGCCCTCAAAATCTGAAGTTTTCTTTGTTTTATATCTTACAAAGAAGCACATGAAATCAGGGTTGTCACTTCCTTCATGTTGTGCATCTTCCAGATTTTCACATGAAAATTCTGATTCCATTCTGTGAATTAGTTTTTGTTCAGGGCCAAAAAGGCCAGAGGCCAGTATTTGTACTGAGTTGTTTTCTAGTGAGATTGTACTCTTCACTGCTGAAACACATCATTGCCATATAACAATAGGAAGATGACTAGACAGAGAAGGTGCTTCTTCAGATCCTGTGCCTAACCAAGGGTACAGAGTTGTTTTGTGCCAGAACTGTTGTAAAGTCCCTGATTCTCAGCTGTGAATAATGTTGCTGCAGGGTGCAGGGGAATCTAGTGACAACAGATAGTGATGCACTACTTGATTTCATGTCTTTGGATTCATTGACTGCCTAGAAGCAGATGGTGGAAAGCAGTGAATACTGTGTACTTTAAACAAAATGTAGGTAACTGATGCTTTACAACTCCTTAACTGTGCTTATCTAAGTGAATTTGTTTGTGTATCTACATTCTTTGGCTCCATCATCTAACCATCATTTTGTGTTGTGCTTGGATTGGAAAAACACATTAACGCTTAACATTTTCTACCCCTTTTACAGTACTTGAATGCTTTACAAGAGTCCTCTTTCAGTCTTCTTTCAGTAAACTGGGAACTTTGAAATTCCAATTATATGGCATTTATTTCACCTTCACATCATTTACATGGTTCTTTTCCAGGAAGGGCCTTTCCATGGCCTCTTTTTCAGCATCCAGAACCCACTGAAATAGGCCAGTGTCAGAAATAGTTCCTAATGCTTTGTTCCATACTAAAATCATCTCTCTACTCATCCCTATGGAGGTGATGTGAATAGAGGAATCAATTTCATTTGCTTTCTCTCTGGTTCAGTGAACATCTATGTATTGTATGGGAACTGGAAGTGTTCCAATAAATTACTTGGAAGGAGTTCTGCTATTGAATATCCTGAATACCACGTAAATCTCAGTTATTAAGATAGTATCTTTAGAGATGGAAGTTTAAAACCTTGCTTTAACTCAGATGAACAATGGGTTTGAGTCAACGTCTTTCACAAGGGAATGCACTAACCATTAGGTTGTAGAATATTCTCAGATAAACCCCCTATGTCTCCTCTTGTATGTGTTGTAAAAATTATTTAATTATTCATAGAGTCAAAAAGACAGAGAAAGAGTAGCCAAGACTTTTGGAAAGTCGAGCTAGCAGAGGAAGTACGAGTTTCAGTAAATGAACTGGAATTAATGCTTGAATACTTGTAATAAGATAGACAAGAAGACATCAACAGAAATGATCTACAACAGCTGGTCCCTCCGTACACTGACTGGTAGCCAGGGCATTTTTGTGGAAGAGGCTTATTCTGTGCCTTCATGATGAGCAATTTTTTACACATGTTTGGTGAGTGTATTAATATCATAATGAGGTGCACAATCTTAGCCTCATGCTCAGCATTTTTTTCATGTAAAAGTATTCAACAGTTTTAGCTAGAATTTACAAACAGTTTCTTTCTCAGAAGAGAAGGAAAAAGCAACTCCAGAACCCTTTTTGGACACACAGTCTGTTTGTGTCCAAAGAAAAGTGCAGAGTTGTATAGGCAAAACATGGTTAATCATCCTAAGTGACTAGATGGCATGAAAATTGCTAATACCTCCTTCACACATCTGGTTTATAATCTTGCTGAGACTTACTTCCCCTGAGTAATCAGAATAAATGTTTTTTTCTCAGTGTTATTCCAGGAATATGGACCTGTCTGTAACATGACAGTCTATGTTTGAGCTAAGTTTCCAGTTTAATTGTGCAGATCATCTTTAAGTTGCAGAGAATGCAACAACCATGGCAGGCTTTCATTTCCTCCATTCATTCATATTTAATTTTCAGATAAAGCTATCAAGAGTACAGACAGGTTGCAATGAAACTCAGTATTTCCAATACAGCTGCAACAGAAATTGAACAGTTCCTACTTTACGATAGGAATAGTGTTTATTCACATAGAGTTGTAATTTTCATTCACTGGCTTTCACCAAATATACACATGTCCATGGAATGTTCAAAAGACTGACAAACTAAGCCACTGAGCTAAACTTAATTGGTTGAGAGTTAAAAGATGACTCCAGGATAATTCACTTTAACCTTACATATTTCTCACAGATAGATCTCTACAACACGTCATGACTTTTAAGTATTCTGTGATATGTATTTTGGGCAGAATTTGATCCTGGTAGATGGACAGGCAATTCTTAATTAAAAGCAGAAATCAGGAATTAGAAAAAAATACTATTTGATACAAATAGGACATTTAGCAGGTTTCATATTTTTGTTTCATATTCTTTTAGGTGTTGAGAATACTGTATTAGTTACTGTGGAGTGATTCCTGGTTCAAGTATGCTCAGTAGTAAAGGGCCAGCCTTTCTTTTGTGACTGGATAAAATTACAATCCTTATTTTAATAGACAGGAGGATTAACACACAGGATTAATATCCTCATTTTAATCAAAAGGAGCTGGTGTTTCCAGAAACTCTGAATGCCTCAAACTGGAGAGGGAGTTTACCTCCGTATACCGTTAAAACTAAATACCCACTTTCTGTCTCTAAGAGAGTGAAAAGGTCACACAGTCATGCAGTCTTGCCTCATTCCTTTTATTTTTTGGGCAGCAACAAAAGATAACTACTAATAATTTCTCAGAGAAAAAATAAAGTAAGACTAATACAGTTTTCATCACAGCTCTGCTTGTGGTGTCAGATCTTGAGTCTAACATCATTTAAAAAATCATAAGATAGAATGTTATACTATTTTGCTTAATAAATAATAAGATTTTGAAAGGTGAATGTAATAGAATGTAAAGATTTTGTACACTGCTCCGGATGTCCAGGCTTCTGGGCACTCAGAAATCTGAGATGCATCCACTGTAGGTGTAGATGTTCTACTCGGTCATGTACATGCAGGAAGCCAACACTTCCAGGAGCTATCAACTAAATTGCTTGTGTGGTGCACGATTGGACAGTATCTCCACAGTAAATGTTATCCTTTCAGTATGTCCCAAGTAAAATATTGGTACAGCCTTCCAAGCAGTCTGAGAAGTTACATACAAGCCAAACTGTCTGTATTCATGAGCTCTCTGATACATGAAAAGATAATGGGCATTATGACTACAGGCACTCTATGTGTTAATAATTTATCAAAATAGGTAAGCATTAATGGTAAGCTGCAATTTTTGTGGCATTGATTCTTTTTAAGAAAACCACATAATAATAGAAGCCTGTAGCCAAAAATGACATCTCAAATGTTTGTATATGTGTGTGTGCTCAAAACTATGCGTTTTCTATCCAGGCTGGTCAATAAGTTAACAATATCACTGCATATTAAATCCTGTAGTCACTGTGTACTTACTGGAAAACCTGTTGGAAAACTTAATTGTCTAATCATCTAGACTACTAACAAGATAAAGTAAGGAACAGGCATCTCAAAAATGGTTTGTTGGACCTAAATCATTGTGTTCTTTTGCTTTTGTAAGAGTTTTATTCATACATACACAGATTGCAAATCCTACTATGCATAATGAATGATAGTAGGAAAGAACTTTTTCTTGTCAGAGCTGTCTGATTCTAGCAATTAGAGCAATTAGAGCAATCTAACAAAAACTTCTTGAAGTCATATAATTGCTATGTTTTCAGGTTAATCATGTTATGTTATAATAGGTCACTGCCAGCTATTTTTAGTTACTTTTATATAAAACATGCATTCCAGAATGACTGGAGGGAACGAGAGGCTTCAGTCAGCAGTGTCCATAATAAGCTGTGTTTCTCAGAGAAGAGAGGGGGTAACCCTTAACAGCTCCTTGGTTTAAGGAATTTTGGTGGGTTACAAACTGTGACAGTTGAAACAGGTACACATTTGGGGAGCCGTAAGGAAATTTCATACGTTCTTTATTAAGGGTGTAGGAAAACCTGTAGTTTCATTGCAGACATTTTTCATGTAATGTATTATAAGAACAAGCACAGTCTCAGTCAGAACTTTTTAGATGACTTTTCTGCCATGTATTTTACAATAATCAATGGGCTTTTACAAGGCACCATTAAAAAAAAGCCAAGTTAATATCGATTTATCTCAAAGATGACAGATCTTTGAATGTTATATGCATCTTCACGTTAGTAAGAACATGCATATAACTGTATTAACTTTATTCTTTAACAATTAGTCCATCAAAGCAATATGTTTCAACTTCTGGAAGTCTCAACCTCAAAAAAAAAAAAAGAAATTATGTGGTATTTATGCTTGACAGAGCCCTTAGAAGAGAAGAGAAGCAATGTTTCTGGGGTCAGTATTAGAACTATAGAGTACCATTAATGTACTAGACTCCCAAATGATTCATGAAAGGAAGACCAGTGGTAAATAAAAGATTAAAAAAGCCAAACATAATGAAGTGTCAGTAGAAGTAAAAGTATAGGAAGTTTTCAAGGGACAGACGGTATTACATTAAAATCAGAAGCATGAATTATATTTTGTTTATGAAGGCGCCATTTTCAAAGGAAGATTTCATCATCATCATATATTAAAGTAAAATGCATTCTTTTCATGGGCGACAGGAATGGCATGGTACATCATAAAACTACAGATATGATGGGAAAGAATATGAAACGGGATCCTATTTCATAGAAATTTAAATGAGAATTTTTTAATGTGTCTGTCTTTGAAAAATTACTCAGAGTATTATAGTTATCTACATACAAAATATTTAAATTTTCTTTCGATTTATAGTTTTTAAGCAAAAATGGTAATCTTTCTCATAATATTTATTTTTTAGGGTCATGTACTTTACAGAAGCTGACACTAAAAGGCTGTCTAGATTTTTTCTAACTTGGCAAAATACTTAGCTGAAAGAACTGTTACTGATTATGAAATGTATAGTCAGCAAATGACAAAAACAAATTAGGAAGTCAGTTTATAATCATGAGCAATTAAGAGTTGTGAGACGAGTTATATGAAGAAAATTAGAAACTTTTATGGAAATAATGAATTTAAATTATGACACCCTAATAATTCAATTTGGAATGTTAAATAATTCAGTCTGTTAAATTCTAAATACAATTTCTCAACATTAACTATCACCGAGTTATTTTACTACATTATTTTTGTGACCTCTTTATTTTAAGCTGTTAATTTGACATTAAAAGGTGAAGCGATTATAATAACATGCAACAGAACATACAATAAAGTAAATGATTGTGAGAAATCTGGTAAGGTTTAACTGGCTTTTAGTACTATAAAAAGAATCTTACTCATAGTAAGAGTATTCTGTTCCTGGGTGTCTGTCAGAGCATGTACTCACATATTAGTTATGCTATGAGTAAGACTTCAGGTAGAGGAAAACAGTGTGACCACAACTCCAGTTCCTCTTCACAAGCCTTGTTGTGAAATTCAATGCCGCCAAACAATACTATCCTGTGTAGTTCCTCTCATTGTCGAATGGCTAATACTGTCCATGGATAAGTAAAAGACTGAACCCAGGAAACTACAGGCCAGTCAGCCTCACCTCCATCCCTGGAAAGATGGTGGAACAGCTTGTTCTGGGCATCATCTCAAAGCATCTGGAGGAAGGTTATCAGAAGCAGTCAACATGGATTCACCAAGGGGAAGTCATGTCTGACTAATCTGATATCCTTCTACGATGGCATGACTGGACGGATAGATGAGGGGAGGGCGGTTGATGTTGTCTACCTTGACTTCAGCAAGGCTTTTGACACCGTCTCCCACATCATTCTCGTAGGCAAGCTTAGGAAGTGTGGGTTGGATGAGTGGATGGTGGGGTGTATTGAAAACTGGCTGGCAGATAGAGCTCAGAGGGTTGTGGTTAGCGGCACACAGTCTAGTTGGAGGTCTGTGACAAGTGGTGTTCCCCAGGGGTCAGGACTGGGTCCAGTCCTGTTCAACATATTCATCAATGACCTGGATGAAGGGACAGAGTGCACCATCAGCAAGTTTGCTGATGACACAAAACTGGGAGGGGTGGCTGACACACCGCAAGGCTGTGCTGCCATTCAGCGTGACCTGGACAGGCTGGAGAGTTGGGCAGAGAGAAATCTCATGAAGTTCAACAAGGGCAAGTGTAAGGTACTGCACCTGGGGAAGAATAACCCCATGCACCAGTACAGGTTAGGGGCTGACCTGCTGGAAAGCAGCTCTGTGGAAAGGGACCTGGGAGTCCTGGTGGACAACAGGATGACCACGAGGCAGCAATGTGCCCTTGTGGCCAAGGCGGCCAATGGCATCCTGGGGTGCATCAAGAGGTGTGTGGCAAGCAGGTCACGAGAGGTTATCCTCCCCCCCTACTCTGCCCTGGTGAGGCCGCACCTGAGTACTGTGTCCAGTTCTGAGCTCCCCGGTTCAAGAAGGACAGGGAACTGCTGCAGAGGGTACAGCAAAGGGCTACGAAGATGATTAGGGGACTGCAACATCTTTCTTACGAGGAAAGGCTGAGGGACTTGGGTCTTTTTAATCTGGAGAAGAGAAGGCTGAGGGGGGATCTCATCAATGCCTATATATACTTAAAGGGGGGGTGCCAGGAGGATGGGACCAGTCTTTTTTCAGTGGTGCCCAGTGATAGGAGAAGAGGGAATGGGCACAAACTTGAACATAGGAAGTTCCATCTGAACATGAGGAGGAACTTCTTTCCTTTGAGGGTGGCAGAGCACTAGAACAGGCTGCCCAGAGAGGTCTCCGACTCTGGAGACATTCAAAACCCACCATCCTGTGCAACCTGCGCTAGGTGACCCTGCTCTGGCAGGGGGGTTGGACTAGATGATCTCCAGAGGTCCCTTCTAACCCTGGTGATTCTGTGTTTCTGTGATTTCAAACTTATATACATGTGAATAACATCATAACTACAGAATACCTTCTTCGTTATGTGAAAAATATGCCTCTGTCAGTAAGAATTGTTCGCTTTTTATAATTTGTACCCAAACTAAGTAAAACTTACAGGACACAAATCAAGACATTCATTTCCCAAGAGGCAATCTCAGACTGTTCTGAATCAAAATCGATTGGAGGGGGGCAAGGAGGAGGAAATATCAGTTGAGGTAAGTTAGCCATCAGGAACATCCACAGTCTTCTTGCCATTAGCACTAAGAAGAGATGTACATAGAAACCAAGGTCCCCAAACTGATCACGTTAGATCTTAATACCAGTCCATCCTACCTATCACTCTTACGGTGTTGGATTCTTATGGCAGACTGCCTAGCACTAGGAGGCAAGTGAAGCAGTTTCGCATAGGACTTTCTGGGCTTCTTGAATGCTTTCCATCTTATGCATACAGTCCTGCCTCCTCTACCTACTGTGGGATTTCATCAGTTAATTTAACTTACAGATTACACTGTTAGGGAGGTAAATTTCCTAAAATGTTTAAATTGCTTGGTTATTGCTGATCTTCATATTGAGGAAGGTGGAGGACTACAGTTTTGTTTGTGGAAGAAAGGCAGTGAATACCACAAAGGCCAAAGTAGATGAGTAGTAGAAGAAAACATTCAACATCCTTTTGGGGTTGTTTTGTTGGGGCTTGTTTTGTTTTGTTTTATAACTATTCTTTGATTTTTAAAGGCAAAGCAGTTAGGAGCTACAACCTGTGGAATGCTTGAGCATTTTTTCAGTAATTGGGGTTCCTCCCCTTCCTCGTTGGTAGCATGCTAATATCTTTGGAATCACTGAATTTTTTGAGGTTGAGAGATTAAATTGCTTGTATTCTTGACAGACAATTCATCTGATCAGGAGAATAGCAAAATAACTAGAATACATTCTTGAGAAGATGCTAGAAACAGGTGAGGATCATATCTTCATTTCTTAGGACTTTTCAAGGTCAAGCTTTTCTAGAAAGAAAAGGTTTGGGTAAGCTAACAAAAACCCTCATGAGATGAAAAAAGATGGTGGGAGTGGTTATTCTGGTTGGGAGTGGGAGATAGGAATAGAAATTGGTTGTCAGATAACACCAGAATAAGTGATACGCTTTATATCTAGACCGCATGCTACATTACTTAGCCCAAATATTTGGACTAATTTTCCTTCTATTCAGTGCTATCTTTGCAGAATAATTATGAGTAATCTTAAGTTTAAAAAAAAAAGAAAAGAAAATCAAAATAAGCTGAAGTGAGTTTACGAACTTCTACATTGCTGAAATTGCACTATGAAAGATGTGCTGTTTATTGCAGTGATATAACAGTTTTTTCAATTTATTGCCAACTTCTTCCATGAATTTGACAGTTTAATATTTTGTGACAGTTAAAGCTTTACTTCATGTACTTTGATTTCAGGTACTCCGAACAGATTTATTACAGGTCTGTCTCACACTGATAATGAAAGAAGATAGGAAGACATACATAACCAATAGCATTTTTGACAGTTTTCTGCCAAGTCACACTATGTGGCTTCAGCTGAGAAATGAAAAATAATTTTGTTGAACATATCCCCATAGAGTCTAAAGAGAGTTCTATGAATTTCAGTTGTGACATTTTAATCCTGTATACAAGTAATAGCTGAGTCATAAGAAGCTCACACCATTTTGTCACGCATCACTTGTTAATGATCTTCCTTGACCTTATAAAAAACATCTAACAAAGTAAATGAGTATCCGTAGTTGCTTTACCATAAAAAAGGTATTACTTAGTATGAATAGCCCCATTGCAAGCCCTGAAGTTCAATGAAATAGCTAGTGTGAGTTTTATAAGTTCACTATAAAGGGATAGTATTTCCAGATAGACATTTTACAAATTTTTACACAGCTATCTTTTTGTACTATTATGTTCAGAAGGCTGCAACAGGAGAAGGCATGCAGCACCAGATGTGCAAATTAGGCAGGCAACAGTAGAAAATTTAATGGAAAAAACTGAAAGAGAAGAAAGGGCCGGAGGACCTCATTGCTCACTCAGGCTCTTCACAGTGGTGCTTGATGGGAGGGAGAGAGCGTAAGTTGCAACAAAAGAGGATCAGCCTAGATATAAGAAAAACATTTTTCAAGAAAAACATTTTTCAACCTAAGGACAGTCAAAAGTGCAATAGGTTGCCCAGAGAAGCTGAACAGTCTCTGTACTTGGAGGTTTTCAAGGTGTTACTGAATAAATCCCTGACCAACCTGGTCTGATCTCATCACTGACCCTGTTTTGAGCACAAAGTTGAACTAGAGACCTCCCACAGCCTCTTGCCACCTGAATTATTCTAGCATCCTATGATCATACGGTAATGGGTACCCAACTGCTGGTAAAAAGAGAAAGTAACAGCAAAAGGAAAAAGGAAAAATTATTGTCACATGGGAAAAGAGGTAATAGAGCCCTTACTTTGGTAGCTCTTTCTCCACTTATTCCCTATTGCAACCATATAAGCGGGCAGGTATGTTCAGAGTTAGGAACAGGAAAGATGGCAGTCTACTAAGTCTACATACTGGCTCTGGAATAGATGATGGGGCTAGACTGGGGAGTCTGCCAAGCTAATTTAGACAATTATGGCCAAGAAAGACCATATATGTCAAGGGTAATCTAGAATGCTTTTTTCCTTATGCTGTGTTTTGCTTTTGTGACTCTTTGTTTTAACAAAATTTTATTTCTGTTCTTATCTTGACAGAATTCCGTAAGCATACTCTTTTATATTTAAATCTTTTCACACTATAAATCTGAATCACCTCACATACAGAGGATACAGCCTTCTCTGGAAAGGCAGACCTAATTGAGGTGCACTGAAAAGAAATGTTCATGGTACCTATATTCAGGGCTCCTCCTGAGTCTTCAGGTTGCTTCCATACTAGGCTGCAGGTGTCTCTTGGTAACGTTAACACTGGTTAACCCAACTCCTTTGGTATGTCTGGAGATAGTCTGGAACTTCTTTGATAAGCAGCAGGAAAGTGGAGAATGGCTTCAGACTTGAGGGGGGCGGGATTGAAAGGAAAGTTGTCACTTTCAACTTGTCACACTAACATATTGATGATTGTCTTCCCAACATTTTCTTTTTATTCTCTACATTAGCCTACAAATCTGAAAGGCTGAGTTCCATTCCTAAGATTAAATCTTTTTTTGCCTATGTATGCGAAACAGAAATAAAACTATTAACTCTTCTGAAGTTCACAGATAGATGGTGATGATAGTGACGCTGGATGGGCTGGGGAAGCAACTATTAGTTTCACTTTCACTAAAAGTGAAATAGGTAAAAAAAATTATATAAAATGCCAGTATCAAGGATATTAGTAAAGATTTATGAAGATATGTATGAATATTAAAATAATTTCTGATTTCAGGAAAAAAGTGGAGTTGAATGTACAATCACAGAAAAATAACATTTTTATCTTATACAACTTTGTTTCTCTTTTAGTGGCAAAGCATTACTATAACACTGGTTGAGAAAGTGCAGATGGTTGCTGTAATCCTAGGATCTCTGTTCTTAGTAGCAAGTGTGACTTGGCTTCTATGGTCAGCCTTCAGCCCTTATGCAGTATGGCAAAGAAAGGACATCCTTTTTCAAATCTGCTATGGAATGTATGGTTTTATGGATCTAGTATGCATAGGTAAGCTCAAAATCTTTAAACAGCGCAGACTGTGGTTTAAGACTGTGACTATATCTATTTTTCTAATTGGTCACTCTAATCAATCACTCCAGTTCTTTGCAGATTTATTCTCAGTGGGTACCTTTGGCAAATACTGCTTTTTACAGTGTTACAAATACTGCAAAGAGAAAAGAACCAAAGAAACTTTCAGATTCATCAGTGTCTCCCCAAGATCATAGTGGTGAGAACAAGATCAGTTTCAATTTCTTGAAAAAATAGGTGGCTAGCAAAGTTTAGGAAGTTAAAATGATGAAAATAACAAAGACATTATTAAAATAATTAGTAAAATTACGTGCTGTCAAGTCTTCTACTGATGCCACTTTGCATTAGATTGTACCATCATGAAGCTCAGAAGAAGCCTTTGAGGATGTCATCAAACTACATATCCAAAATTAAGTTGCACAGATTTATATAGGTTACTGTGCTGGTAGTAGAAAAGAACAGGGAAGACAAGCATGAGTTTTTTGTACATCATAAACAGCTATGAAACACTCTAATAGTGCTAACTATAATAACTTACTATACTATTAAAAAGTCTCAAGTCATTTAACTCTAGCTGAAATCTTAGAAAAGAAAATGCAATTTACTGCAAAGCTATTTTGACCAGGTTTGAAATTTCTGAAAATATACTGGACCCAAAAATATTAAATAAAAATCCCTTTAGTATTTGATAAAACAACCTTGAATTGATTGTTATAATAGCTACAATTATTTGCAGAGAAAATTTAATAATTGCAGTGAACATTAACCCACATTCTTAGAATTGCAATTCCAAGAAAGTCCAGAAGTCAAATGCTGTCTGATGTTTTCTTTGAGATTTCTGAGTGATAAATGTTGATGTTATCCCCATCTCATATATGGGAATTCAGAAGGACAGTGCTGAATTCTGCTCAATAAGGTGCAAAGAAAAAGAGTGATTCCTAATATCAAGGCTTCTGCTCCAGCCATAAAGCCATATCATCTTTTATTGAAACCATCCCATTATCATAAGAGTATTTATGTTTCAGCTGGATCAGCAGTTCTGTTTACTTTGTAATTTTTCTAAGAGAAGCCCACTGTGGAATATTTTAGAACACAGGCTTTCTTCTGTGAACCCAGATCTTCTCAGACAGAAAAATGAACAAAGTCTCGGTCTGTAATACTCTGGACAAGTGCTCAGCTTCTAAATGTGAAAAAGGGCTCACCTACATGTCCTCTTACATACTGATTCCTGAATACCACTTTTTCCAGCTTAACACTCAATATTGAGGCTTTTGCTTTTGTTTAAAAAAACACTAAGTGAAGACAAAATGTGCTTCAGGTATTCTAAACTTTTCATTTATATGGAATTATGTTTTTTTCACAAAGATTACAATTGTAAAAAAATTTACTTTGGTATGCATCAACTAGTTGGAATAACCAAGTTATTTCAAACTGTTTCTATTTCTTTCCATTTGTTTGACTGGTAAAACACCTAAACCAAATTAATCTCAAAATCAGTTGATTTTGATCTGTGGGTGATCAGAACCATTAGTGTATTTATCTGTAGAAGTAAACGATTGTAAGGCGAGCCTTCAATAGATTGGTACATGCAGTTATGTAGCTGCCTTTCAAGCCAGCCAGGCTCAAGCCATCTCTGGACTGGAAGCTACTGAGCTAACATTACCTCACACGGCTATGGAGCTTCTAGCCTAACTGGCACCATGCAGGAGTAAAGTGGATGTGCAGCTGCCTTCACCCACCAGATAAACTGACTTGCCTGTAATTACATGAATGTATATTTTATAGTCCTATTATAAATAATACATGGAAATCTTTATGTAAAACTGACTATAATTAAACATTTGGATGCTGTTTTGTAATTACAAAGTTCAGTGCAGATACGACTTAACAGTTTGCTAAACTGTGTCTGGAAATGCAGAAAGCTGTACAAAGGAGGTTTGGTAATTGTAGGATTCTGATGATCCAGATTCATTCAGCCCACTTATTCTGCCTATAATTTCAAGTAATCTGAATTCTGGAGGCTTGTAAGACCAGGAGTTCTTCTAACTCTTGAAAATCTTTGTTAATATATTCAACTTTGTTCAATTTTATCTTTTTCTTTCATCATAAAGTGAGGGATTTTAGATTGATAGTTTTAATTTAAAACATTTCAATAAAGTTCTCTAATAGATGGATGTAATTAGTACTCATGAATGATTTAAAAAAACCCAACACTGTCCATTTTGCTGATGACTTCCCAAAGGCATTAACGTATGATTTTACCATTACATATTATATATAATCTCTTATATCATAAAGCTTGTAATGCTTGCAGCCAGACACAGTTCTTACTTAGTATCTCCTCTCCTCTCATTTGTGTAGTCATCCATGGCATTCTCTTAGTTTTCAACAGGATTTACAGTGAGTGAATACCTATACTCCCACTGGAATCTCTCTTTATTTCAGTGAAAAATCTATGCAGACATATGCATTTTCCTGTGCAGCACGTATTTCAAGACAAGTGCTTGAGTTACTGGTGGTGTGAACAAGACTTACTGCAATTGACTTCAGTTATGCCTCCCTATAGCTTTGCATAAACAGTATGAATATTTTTTGGTCATTTGTGAAGTGGAAGTATCTGTACTTTTTGGAATGTTTTGTTGACATTAGTTTTAAAAGCAGTTTGCCTAAAGGTACTGACATATTTATATGACATCTTTGAAAACTTGCACATATTAATTTGTTTTCCCAATGATTGATTGACATACCGTACATAGCATGCCACCCATTTTCTTCTCAATTAAATTACATGTAACTTACATTTTAATTCTTAGTCTTGTTTTACTTTTCACCAAAAAAAAAAAAAATCCCAAAGATTACAGATCACCAATATAGTACGTTCTATTAATTCCAGTGTACATATTTTATTGGTATCCATTGTTCTTCTTGTTCAACTCTAAATTTTTCCGGAATTATTCCTAACAGGATTGGTTTTACTTACAAGTGTTAGTTTCAATCCTAAAAGTCACTAGTTTGTACATTTCTGCATCTAAGCTGGGCGTAAAGCTGTTCTCTTTGAAACTTTCTGATGGTAGAAGTTTTCCTGAGGCAAATCTTGAACGTTTTAATCAAGTAGAACTACTGCCTGTGAAACCCAGAGCTATGGCAGTGGTAGTGCTACGATCAGACCATCCATGTAGAGATTACCAAAGGGAGTGAATTCGTGAGCTAATATGAAAGGAATGAATAATAGAAACCCCTTGTTTAGCCACTGAAGGACAGTACAGCAAACCTTTGCCATTCTACTTTGTAGACGTAGCAATTATTTCTCATAACAGTGAAGTGGTATAATTTTATAGATTTTCACTGGAACATAGTCTTAACTACTAGTCATAAATGATTCTAACATGAACAAAATTTCTCACAAATAATAACAGCTTACTTGCAATCCCAGAAAACCAGTGCAGCTCCTTCGGAGTATGAAAAGCAATTGTAACTATTGCACTAGAAACATGAGTGGTGCCAGTAGTACTATGGCAGGGGAGTAAGAGATGGAAGCCAAGGTGAGGTGTGAATAGCCCTCTGAAAGCCTCTTTCTTCCCTGCTAAGGAACTTGATGCCTAGCAACATTCATGTAACTCTTTACTTTTAAAAAAGTAGAGGCTGAAGTTACTAGTGAACACATCTAGCTGCACTTAATACTTCTCTACTCAGAAAGTCTTTTTTTTTTCACATTAGATCTAATTCTAAATAGTTTAGAAAGAGTTATATTGCTATTTTTAGAGTTATCATGTTTCACTAATGCTTTGAGCAATTTATTGCATTTTTTTTTATATCTGTGGGCCCTAGAATAGTATTAAGACATGGCATTTTGTCCAGTGGTAGAGTCTGTTTCTGAAAAGGGTCCTTTATTCCCTGGTAAAAGTTTGTGATGTTTCTGGGAGGACCATTCCTAAATGATTATAAGTAAGATTAGTGTGGTAAGTAAGACAACTTTGGAACCTAATACCACCAAATCTGAACGTACTAAGACGAGCTGCCTGCTTGTAAAGACATTTAGTATGAAAAATCAAGTGGTCTTGTGACTCAGGGTAAGAAATCCTTTGGATAGAGTGAAAGATTCTCATAGTACTTGGCAATAAAAGAAAAGAAAAGAAAAGAAAAGAAAAATACGATCTCTCTATAATCCTGTTGCCTGGATCTCACTACAGTCCCTGCATCTTAGAAATAAATCCTGAAGATAAAGTTCTTTTAGACCCTTAGGACATCTTGCCAGGTCCAGCATCCCAAAACTCTGTTCCTTGTGGATATTAATTGGACAGAATATCAGAATAGCTAACAGTAGTGAATTCTTAACACTTCCTCTTGGGATCATCTGGGTAAACAAGTAATGTTTTTTCCCCTAGGACTGTGCAACTATGTCCTTTGTGCTGTGGAAATCATGGTATTTGGAACAAGTCAGCATTACTCATGGATTTATCCTTGTTTTCTCTCTCATATCCTCATTCATTGCTGTGAAACTCAAGAAAAAGGAGATTCTTTGCCATTTTCTTGCATCTTCAGTTTAGTGACTAACTACTTATATTTTGAACATCAAAACTTCACTGGAACTGGAAAATCTCCAGCATTTAAACCTTACCCATATTTCCCCTTGTTTGTGGTCTTGGAACTGCTGGTGCTGAGAGCTTTTTTCTCCCCACTCCATGGAAAATATCTTTCAAAGAGACAAAAGATCTATTGGAATTATTTTGCCTCTTCTACATAGGCCTTTTTCAATCTGTAGTTTTGTCAGATGGGAAATAAAGTTTTTTATGAGAGGAATTATGGAAGTGCTCCTTTTCTCCAAATCTGACAACTTTATTTCAAGCCTTGCAATATTTGATCCTTTGTTCGTTAGCTCTTTTGGAGCATATGTGAATAACAGCTTCCATTTTAAAGAAAAGTTCTGTTCCTTGCAATTGTTGAAAAAACTTTGAAAACATAATTTCAGTGCATCCTGAAAGCTCAAAAACAATAAAAAAGAGCTCCCTAAAAGAAGTCGTCCTGTGACTTTTTCTGTCATAATTTTGAGAGGATACTTTTGACTGTTTAAATGAACTTCATGTACCTCAATGATCCTTTCTCAACTGCTTCCTTATGTTGTTCAGGTTCCAATGGAGTGCAGGCAGGTATCAAAAATCTTTACATTAGGGTAAATAGGTTCTCTCAATTTTGCTTCATCACAGCCTTGAGGGAAGTTGGGCCAAAGAATACTATGATCCAGTGACAAGCAGAGGGAAAAATATGCTCATCTCCCTTACCATTCTATAGGAAATCCAACAGAAAAAAAAAAGGGAAGATCTTTGTCATAGCAATAAAACCATGGCTTGTTTGTTTTGTAGATTTTGTACATGATCTTTTTAAGACAATACAGCCAGTCTTGAAGGTGCATTTATGTATTAACATGGCTGCTGATTTTTTCAGACAGGTTGCTTTATATGTGTATCTGAGAAGATGAAGATAGACATCTTGCAGTCAAGAAAATTTTCCACTAAAATGCTATGCTGATACAAAATCCATTTAGAATATTTAATATTTAATCAAGTTTATATTGTGTTAGTTTTGCTGTATCAGATGCTTCAATGAATTCTATGCAACCTGAAAGCCTTACAGAGATGCTGCATTTGCTATCGTGTCCTTCTGAAAGCAATCTTGTTGTTTTTCCATCTTTCAGTGTAATGATCTTTAAAAACATGTTAAGAGTAGGCATTGCTATCTGCAAATCATTACACTTGAATCTGAGGCTTGCTGTTCATATAAATGTTTTTATCATCCTTTCTGCTTGTGTCATCTTTCTTTGAATGCCTCCTTTCTGGTATCAGTTAACCACACTAAGAGACCTCAGACACTTAAGTCACAGTTTCTGGTGTAGGAAGAGGTGATATACAATATCTATACAATAGAGGATTATAGCCTGTGACACCACAGATCATATTGTAGATGTGGCTATGTACAGGAAAATTTTAAGCAAGAAGCACACTGGACAAGAAATTTATAAATGTTTTTGGCTAGGCAGATTGCTCTCCTCCCAAAGCAGAGTCAAAGGAAATGTGACATTGCTCAGAACCATAAGTTACCAGGCTGGTTGAGGAATGAAGGGAAAACCTAATAAGAAGGCTGAAGCCCCACGTGTCTCTCCAGTAAATCCGTTTGAAATACTTACACATAAATAGTGTGTGTATAAATACATATACATATATACATACATATGAAAAATAAAGAGTTTCATTTCAGTAGATAAATAGCTTGCATGCATACAGTAAGCATGAATATTAGCTACATGGAAGCTCATAAGCAGATTGGTCTGTTGAGGACTCCAGACACTCTGTATTTTCTTTGAAGTACCTTTTAAAAGATTTCCTGGGTCTCAACAAAAAAGCTGTTTCTCAACTTTTGTCTACTGAATTTTGAAAAGAAAGAAGAAAGCCTATCATCCTTGCCATGCTCATCATAGTTAATAATAACATTTAATTTCTTCTTGCTCTACTGAAGCAAGACAGGAGAGTCATTATAAGTACAGCTGTTTCAGGTTTTCATAAATCCTCTGTGCTCCCAAGTTGAACTAAGTTTAGTTGAACTAAATTTGTTTGTATCTGTACTGAATTCTACAAAACACTCTTAAACAAATTTAAGAGCATCCTGTTCATTACAGAAGGTCTAACTTAAAGATCTACTTACACCAGTACGAATCTCAGTAAATAGTACTTACCATGAACAAGGATAACACTAGCATAAACAGTCAATTTACAAATCTGCCAGTAAGGTTCTTCTGTATTGGTTTACTTAAACCTAAATACTTTATTTAGTTAGGCATGCTCAGATTATTCCAGTATTGGTTATGTTGAGCTTTCATTCAGAACAATTTTATTTCCTGTATATGTTCCTGCCTCCCAATCTTAAACACACAAATAACGAGTTATATTGCATGTGTACAATTTCCTTGAATTATTAGAGTTACAAGTAGTTTAATAGGCTCTGGCAATTGCCAGATTCATTACAATGTGTTACATCTGTATTTGCTCTCAAAGTGGTATCCAGTGACATTTTCAACAAACTAATTGTTTTTTTCTCAATTTCAGGACTGATAGTACATGAAGGTGCATCTGTTTATCGAGTGTTTAAGCGCTGGAGGGCTGTGAATCTACACTGGGATGTGTTAAATTATGATAAAGCCACAGACATAGAGGAGAGCAATCGAGGAGAACCCTCAGCAGGAAGGACTTTGTGGTTACCACTGACTGCATTTAGAAACAGAAGTTTAGTTCATCCAACACAGTTAACCTCACCAAGATTTCAGTGTGGCTATGTATTGTTACATCTGTTCAACCGCATGAGACCTCAGGAAGGTTCGTCAGAAGTTAACGGCTCTGGGGAAGTAGTGATGAGAGTGACCTCAGTGTAAAGATTACGCTCACTGTGCTGCGCAGATAAGGATGTTACAGGACTTTGGAATGTAGTTACAATGAATGGTGAAACCATTGACACTTGAAAAAATACATACAAATTTTTTTAAAATTTAATGTTTTTTATATGATCAGCTAAAACACAAATACATTTTTCTGGAAAAAAAAGAGTCTCTTGCTTTTTATATACTCTGGTTTATTAGATCTTTTGTCAATTTGTACCTGAGGTGTATACATTATAGTTTAACTCTTAGGTCTTTGAATGATGAGGGAAAAAATATATTTGAATGTATTTTCTTAAACTCTGGCTTTAATCCACTACTGTTATTTTTCACACTTTCATGAGGAAACTGAACAACCTTCTTCCAAAAAGAAAAGGAATGTTGACACAAGTGAAGCATTCTTCCTTTTCTGTCTTTATCTTGTTGTTTTTTTGTAGCTCAGTTCAGGTGTATGAAAGTAAGTAAAGGGTATGTTGTTCCTTGCCTTTAAGCAGAAGTCCAATGGGTGTTCTACAAAACATGACGGAAGATGCCAACTGTTCTTTTAGCTCCCCCACATGGACATGCAAGATGTCAGACACAAATATGACTCAGGCAAGGGAAGACCCTTGCAATTCCTCTCGAGTCTCTAAGATCTGCAGGGTGCTGGGGCTGTGCCTGTGCACAGAAATGACATTACCTTCCAAGCAGTGGTGCTGAATTTAGCAGCCTTTGAATTTCTAGTGCCATTCTAACTATAGCACATTGACATCTCATATTTTTTTGAAAAAAAAAAAAAAGAAGAAATGTACATTACAAGTTCTGGAATAATAATAAATCCTAATGGAAACTGAAACAGAAATACTGCAGAGCCTTAATTTTGCCAGGTAACGAATCATCATATTAAAAATGAGCCAATATTCATCTTTATCATAATAGCTAATCTGTGCTGCGACGTTTGCTTCTCCGTTTTTGTCTCATGGCAAAAATTCTAATATCATGTAATCAAATGGAAATGGAAATAATTTCCAAGTTAATAATTAAGGTTGTTGAAGATCAACGTGAAAAAGTAGGGCTGAAATGACTCTGAGAGCTCTAGCTTATTTGAAACAGTTTGTGGTGGGTTGACATTGTCTGCTGTCAGATCCCCACCCAGCTGCTCTCTCCCCCTCCTCAACAGGACAAGGGGAGAAAATAAGATGAAAATGCTTGTGGACTGAGACAAAGACAAGGGCATCACTTACCAACTACCATCATGAGCAAAAAAGAGACAACATGGGGAAAATGAATTTAATTTATTGACAATTAATATAGAATTGGATGGTGAGAAACAAAGACAAAACCTAAACCACCTTCCTTCCACCCACCTACCCCCCCTTCTCCCCAGGCTCGGCTTCACCCCTTCACTCCCAGCTCCACTACCTCCTCCCCCCTAGCAGTGCAGGGGGATGGGGAATGAGGGGCTGCGGTCAGTCCATAACAGCTCCTCTCTGCTGCTCCTGCCTCCTCACACTTTTCCCTGCTCCAGCCTGGGGCCTTCCCAGGGGCTGCAGTCCTCCAGGGTAAGTCTGCTCCAGCATGGGCTCTCCATGGGCCATAGTTCCTTCAGGGCATGTCCACCTGCTGTGGTGTGGGGTCTTCCAGGGGCTGCAATGTGGATATCTGCTCCAGCATGGTCCTCTCTCCGGGCTGCAGGAGGTACCTGCTCCACTGTGGTCTCTCCAGGGGCTACAGGGAAATACCTGCTCCAGCAGGATCTCTCTAGGGTCACAGGGGAATCTCTGCTTGGGACCGGCTGTGGCCGGCATGGGGCAGCCCCTGCCTCTCCTTGCAGAGGCCACTCTGGCAGCTCCCACCCCCAGCTCCCCTACCTGGGCACCTGCACCCAGTATACAGTTAAACAAAATAAGTTGTAAGCAATGGCTGAGAAATCTTAGTTATTTTGTGAATTAGCTGCAGTGCTGTGGCTGGAGAATTCCCTCTCAGGGATTTGGTGCTGGAATCAGTGCGTGCCTTCCCTTTATAAGAAGCTCACATGCCAAGACCAGACACAGGAGGCTTCTGCAACTACACTTGGAAGCGAGATACAGAAATAATTTAACCATCGGAGCTAAGAGCTCCCAGCATTCTGCATCACAGTCTCACAAGCTCAAATTTACACTTACTAAATTTACAGAAGACTTACTGCTCTTTAAACAATTAATGTGAAAAGCAGTACGTAAGCCATGAACAACAAAATGCTGTCTCAAAAAAAGCCATTTTATCTCCTGCACGGCAAATTACCAACATATGACTGACAATCTCATTGAGAAACTATGAGAATTCACTTCCAGATTAACTTTAAACAATTTCCCAAAGGAGGAATTTGTGGAGAAACAGAAGATGAGAGAAATTAAGACTGGGGAAACGTGCTGTATCAATGGGAATTTCTTGATCTTAATTACTTCTTAAATAAAGCCTGCTTTCCCAGAAGGACCACAATTCCACGTGACCAAATTGGAATCAGAGTTAGTATCTCAAAAGCACTTGTAATACAAGGAGAATAAGGCATTCTGTGATCAATACACTTAAAAGGTTATGTCTCACACCATTTAGGTACTTGTGATCTCTGGGATCTAAAGAATATTTCAGGGTTCTTTTTACAGGATCCTAAAAAGAAAATTGAGAACTCTATGAAAACATTTTGTTGTAAAGAAATCTTTTTCATTCACATCCAAATAATTAGAGTACTGGAGAAAAATGACTCACCAGAAAGATCAATAGAAGTAATTTAAAAGAGGACAAGATTTCTGTGGACAAATATTTGAAAGACATCTGGGTCTAGAACACTTAACCGCTTCTGAGGGAAAAAAAAATTAGTAGTGAGAGAACTGTTTAGGGCAAATATCAGAAAAGCTTTATTAATAGTAGGATTTGTCATCATTAATCATTTCTATGGCACAATAATTTTGCATATGCCTGCGTTTATGTATTTCTAGATATATTAAGCATGATCAGGAAATGATAAACAGTGACAGGGTTAGTATGGGCAGGGTGCAGCTGTGAAAAAAAGATTAAATTAAATCTATGGCTGTATTGTGCTGCAGAATGTTTTCAGTAGCAAAAGTGCCTAGTGCAGGATATGAATACTTCTTCATTGACCTTGTATCTGGATTTGTGCAGTACTGCAGTGCTGTGATCACCTACATGCAAGATGGATGAATTCCAAACAGAACAGGTGCAGAGAGGGGACATTAGGATGAAAAAGGAGTAGGGACTGTGTTTCACATGAGGAAATTAGAAAAGTGTGGCTTGTTCTGCTTAACAAAAGTTGAGAGCAAATGTTATTGTTCTCAGTTAATATGTTGCAGAATAAAATTTATTTTAGGCAAAGAACAAGCCTAAGAAGCAAAAGAACTCAAGGACACAAATAGATCACAAATAAATTTAGCTGGAAGTTCAAGGTAGTTTTAAAATATTCATATAATGAATCACAGACAACAATTCAAGTTGGAAGGGCCTGTGGAAGAACATCTAGTCCAAGCTCCAGGATCAGCTCTGAGGTCAGAACAAGTTGCTCAGGGCTTTAAGCAGTCAGGTCTTAAAATTCTCCAAGGATGGAAATTGTATAGCCTCTGTGGGCAACCTGTTCCAATTCTTGACTGTCTTCAGAGTGAAAAAGTATTTCCTTCTATCCTAACTCTTCTCTTGTTCCAACTTACGCCTGTTGTCTCTCATCCTCCCATAATGCCCCACTGTGAAGTAGATGGCTTTGTCTTCTTGATAACCTCCTCACAGGTGCTGGCAGCCATCTCTTCACCAGGCTGAGCTTGATCCCTCAGCCTCCCCTCATAGGGCAAGTGCTCTGGCCCTCAGCCAGCTTGGGGGCCTTCTGATGAACTTGCTCCAGTTACTCCATGTCTTTCCTGCGCTGGGTTGCCCAAGGTGCTGTTCATCTCTGCAGCCAGGGCACGCTGCTGGATCACGCTCATTTTGTATCTGCAAAGGTCCCCAGGTCCCTTCCTGCAGACCTGCGCCAAGCCAGGCATGGACCCGCCTGAGTCCTTGCACCGCCTGGTGCTTCCTGCCCAGGGACAGCACTTGGCATGTGTCCGTCATGAATTGCATGAGGTTCCTGCTGGTCTATTCCTCCAGCCTGGCTAGGTCCCTCTGGATGGTAGCCCTGACCCAACTGTGTGTCCCTGCAATCTGGCATTGTCTGCAAACTTGAGACCAGAACTTTCTGTCACCTCCTCTATGTCACTGATAAAGATGTCAAATGGAACATGGCCCAGCACAAACCCTTGCATTACTCCACTTGTTACTGGCCTACAGGCAGTGTAGGTCCCATTAATCACCACCTTCTGGACCCAACTATCCAACCAGCTTTTTCGCAATCGAATTGTCCAACCATTCAGACCTCAATGTCCTGGCTTTGAAAGAAGTCTATTGTGGCAGATAGTGTGGAAAGCCTTGCTGTGATCAAGGTAAATGACGTCCATGGCTCTCCCCTCAACCACAAATGCAGTCCTTTGAACACAGAAGGCAATCAAGTGGCCCAAGTGTGATTCACCCTCAGTAAAATCAGGCTCACCATTCCCAACAACTTTCCTTTTCCTGTATGTGCCCAGGAATGGGCTCCAGAAGGACTTGCTCCATAATTTCCCCAGGGACCAAAGTGAAGCCAGCCAGCCTGTAGGTCCCTGGGTTGTCCTTTGGGCTTTTCTTGAAGATAGGTGTGGTATTTGCTGCTCCCTGCAGTTACCAGGGTCCTCCCTGATCTCTACAAGTTCTTACATATAATCCCTGACTCGGTCTTTACCCACTGATCGTTGTTCCTATCCTCCTTGAGCCCTTTCACTAAGCACCGAAGGCTGTGAGAACTGGGTGGTGAAGATGGAGAGAAAGAAGGCATTAGGGACACTAGCCTTCACTGTGTCCAGTGCCACAAAATCACTAACCCCACTAAGCAGCAAGCCCACATTTCCCTGTGGGCTTTTACATTTTGCCTTTTACTGGTCATGTAGAAGCTGTAGCTCTTTGTCTTGCCCTTGATGTCCCTACAGTTCAAGCTGAGCTTTGGCTTTCCTAACCCCACCCCTGCATGGCTGGCAATATTTCTAAAGCCCTCCTTTGAAGCCTGGCCCTGCTTCCACCTCCTGTACATGGCCATTTTGCAGTGGCACTGTGCTAGGAGTTCTTGGCTTAGCCAAGCCGGGATTACCTAATATGCCTGTTTGTTTTCCTGGGTATCAGGATTGCCCATTCTTGTATTTGGAGGACGCGGTCCATACAGACCTGGCAATTCCCTCATCTCATTCACCCTTCAGAGCTGCTCCCCTATGATCCCAGCTGCCCAATCCCTGGACAAGCCACGGGCTGCTCACTTAGTGCCTCATGTCTGGGCTCTGTGACTCTCCTCCCTCCCTCCATCCCCTCAGAGTTTTCATCTCCACTCTCTCAAAATCACCATGGCCAATGCTACCATGGGTCACCACCTTCCCTGCTGGAGCCCCCTTGGCAGAGACAGAAGATCCATCCATCCACTGGGCTGGCCTAACGAGGCCCTGTACACCCTCCAGAAATCTCCAGGACTGCGTGTGTCCCATCATGCTGCCCTTCCAAGCAGGTGACATGGAGGTTCATGGGCCCCAGGAGAAGCAGGCTTTGCCTTCCCCAGACCTCCTTGAGGGGTTTGAGGAAGGCTTTGTCCCCTCCCTCACCCATGGTCGCTAACATTCTCCCCCCACACTGCTGCCCTCCGTGGCCTCCTCTTGGATCTGAACCACGAGCTCTCACCTTGTCTGTCCCTTGTTTGTCCCAGAGGAGAGCTCTGCACATCCCAGCTGCTTGTTCAAACTGAGAGCATCCCCCACTCCGCTTCTTCCCTGCCTGTCTTTCCTGCTTGTCTTTCCTGAGTGACTTACTGGAAAAGTCTCCCAATAAAAATAGCCACAACAAAACATCCAACCTGTTTCAGAGGGAGTTTGATGACTTGATGAAAGTAATTAAGATGTTATTACTAGTTGTCATCGTTTGGGCCAGACTGGCCACTGAAGTGAATGACAGATGCTCTCCCCCACCTCTCTCTCCAAGGAGAGAAGGGAGAGAGAGAAAGAGACTTAAAAGTTTAGAAAAAAACTAAACTACTTTAATGAAAATATTAATAAATTAATAAATTAATTTAAAAAATAAAATAATGAAATATATACAATATACACAAAACTGTATCAAGCTCCCAGGATGACAATCATGTCACCAACAGGCATGGGGAAAGTCCCAGACTGGACTCAGTGACGGATGGGAACTGGATTCCAAATCTGGATTCAGGAATGCATGGACTGGGATCAAAGGCAGACGCAGAGACAGAGTCCTCCCAGGATGCCGGCCATTGAACAAAGAGAGCTGACCCTGTGATCCCTCAGCTTTTATACTGAGCATGAGGCAGATGGGATGGAATACCCTGTTGGTCAGTTTTGGGTCACCTGTCCTGTCCGCTCCTCCCCGCAGGTGTGACCCCTCTGCGCTCTTCCGGTTCTGACCCTCCAACGGGGCAAATAACACAGCTGGCTGCCCTTGGGTGTTATAGCAATAAGTATAAGCAGGAGCCTCTCTGCATCCCATTCCTTGGCATAAATTACAACCAATCAGGTTTTATCACTCTGAGAGCGAACAGTTTCTGCACAATATGCTGCTAATTTCAGAGAGTTCAGTTAGTTAGAAGAGGCTTAGCTGCAAAGTAAAATTACAAAACAGAAAATGGGTTCTGTTTTACCTCAAACCACGACACTAGTGGTGGCAGAAGACTGGGATTAATACCCTTCTCTGTGCTCATTTCTATGTACATAAAATGCATACATCCCCTCTTCTGAAGAACTGAATGTCTGTTCTGAACAACTAAACTTGTTTGGAATTAATCAAGTTATGTAAAAAACATGTATTTAATGGACACCAAAAAATCACCCTTGACCCAACCACAGAACCAGATTACGATGTGAGGTGAGGTCTTGCCTGAAGTTCCAGACAGAGCAACAACACTGGAAATCAGACCTCATGTAAAACCTTTATTTCAGTCACCACCCTGTTTGAACATTAAAACTGCGAGTGGGAGAGAATCAAGGTGTAGCAAAAACTGAAGGGGTTTGCATCAGCACATCTGGAAAGTCATATTTTTTCCATTTTCTTTGTATTCATCCCCACTGGCAGCAAAAAAATGGAGTACAGGCAGTGTAAGTGCAACTTTGGAATTTCCCTGTTGGGACACAGGAGAAACAACAAGAATTCTGCTTGGAACAGCCCACGCTTCTGTATCAACTTGAAAGCAAGGAGGAATCAGATTCTGCTCATTCAAGGATAGCAGCGTTTGCTGCTTAAACTAAAGATCACTACCCAAAACCTGTAAGTGTTGAAACACAGTCCTCTAAGGCCCTCAAGGACAAAGTCATTTCCAGTCACTGCTGTACATACAAGGTTTTAAAATGTTTAAAGTAAAAAAAAAATCCAGTTTTATAACAATTAGTTTACTATTAGACACATATAGTTTAGGGAGTCAAACTCAGCAGAGGTCCCTGTACTGGACACACTCAAGAGCTCTTCTGAATATCAATAAGAAAAACAATAGAAAGCCCATTTTTTCTTTAAAAATGTAGAAACTATTATGCAAGATAAACAGCTTCTTGACCATGGAAAGCTAATCTGATGGGAGCCCTACGGAATGGCTCCCTGGATTCTCATTTCTTTCCTTTGGAATTATATTTAAAATTCAACTTATTGTTAAAACAAGTCATGTATTATTTAAAGCAAACCTTTTCACATATTCTTCTCTTGAAACTGCCTATTATCAGTATTAGCCCGCTCTGGTGTGTAAATCAAATTTAGCAATTCAAACAGCACTGCAGTGCAATAGGCAGCACGCTTACTGAACTCTGCCAGTCTGATCACACTCCAGACCAAGCCACAACGGTTCTGCAGGAATTTTTTGACTCCGTTCATAAGGTACCATCGAACCCATCATGACTGCAAAGCAAACTGCTGTTAGCTACTCAGGAGCTACTCAGCAACATTGAGGAAAGAGTATATGTGATTTGGTTGGTGACATTTCATACTAGTTGCTTGATAATGTTTTGGGTTTTTCCAACTACAGAATATCTTAGGATATTGCATCATTATTCTGTAAATGACATATCCAAGGAATGGTTACCAATATTGAAATCTACCTCAAATCTACCTAGAGCACCACAGGACAATACAAGCAGGGGCTACTATACTTAGCAGCATACTTCTCCCTCTGAAACCTTAACAGGTGTTTTAAAGAGAACTGAAGGTTTCTAGTGGACTAGATTTGAAAACAGTTTGTTATTATCTGTCAGATCTGTGACTCCAATAATTATGTACTAAGAAATGTGAACATTTTCTAATTCTTGAAAAATAGGAACTGTTAGTAGGTTTTCTGAAGAGAAATGAAGATGCTCTTTAAAACATTTAATCTTTCTTGTTTGCCTTACATAAAAGAATTCATTTTCAGAAACCTCATAACAATTTCAAAAAACCCTAGTGAGTTACCAGTTCCTAGAATCACCTCTTAGCTCTTGTGCAAGAGGAGAAAAAGCCGTGTTCAGAGATGAGAGAGGACGTCAGAGAAATCTTTAAAAACTGGTAATACTTGTGTTTCATTTTATTAAAATCAGAAATGAGGTTTCGGATCTTTCTACATTCAAAAATTTGTCAGGTGGATACTGACATTTCTCCTGGATTTAAGAAGAGATATTTATAATGCACTGCAGAGTGCAACCACAGTCTGAATTAAAGGTGATGCATACATTAAAACCAGTCACATGGCAAAAAACAAAAAGGAAACACTAGGAGACGGGCCCCTGAGAAGCGTAAACACTATTCAAAGATCACCCGCAGATAATAGAAAAATAGCAATCAGTAGCATAATTTTCTCCCGCTGTGGCCAGTCAACTATCCTGCAGGCATGTGGAAATCCATGATCATCCTCCTGCTTAACGAGTTCTCTCCTGACGGACTCAAACTATCCTTTCCCCTGGAGTCTCCCTGTGTACAAACTCTAGCTGAATTTGACCCTAATGTGTCACCATTTGCTCCCTTAGTTCAGAAGACCTTAGCAGTGGGCTTAAGGGGTTGTCCTCTGAAGGATAAAAGACATATCAGCTGGTGGAAAATTTGTAAAAGCCTCATAAAATGACATTTTCAGAATGAAGCAACTGGATGGAGCCAACCACAGAACTGGTTTTAACAGCAGTCCAAGCACATAGTGTTGAACCAGGTCCATGCTGATGAGTCCGTCTGAGTGCCAGAATTAAGGATCAGCCATGGCAGAGACCAGAAATGCCGCCAAGGTCACCACAAGAGGAAGAGTTAAGGTGAATGAAAGGGGCTTGGACAGCGGTGGCTTGGTGATCCAAACTTCCTCCAGTTTCCACAGTTCTCTCCTGGCCCAAAGCCTTGCTTTATCCTACACATGAGGCTGGAAGAGGAACAGCCAAACTTGTGAAAGGAAAAATTATGTTGAATAATTAGTCCACAGGTCCCATTTTCTAGGCTTGATCACCATTAATTCTTGAGGAAAGAGAATTTCTCCTCTCTCTTGCTTGCAACTTTTGCCCTGCCAATTTTTAAATTGGGGAACAAAATGCAGCCAAAACCAAGGAACTTGGTTTTTCTAAGGGATCACATCAAAGTCACCACGTGCTCCTCACCCAAATTTTGCTAGAATTCAAAATACTGAACTGGAGCGGCTAAGCCTTTTAAGAGGGGAAAACTGAAACCCGCTGTAGGACCCAAACTGAATGTGAGCGATGTCTTCCGTTCCCCGCGCCCCTTCAGCAAGGCTTCACCTGGCGCGACACTGCCTACCAGCTGCCTGGGGACCCACCCAGCCCTTGGGAAACCTCAGCGGGCTCCGTCACTGCCGGGGCTGGCTTTGGCTCTGCTCTCTGCTGCAGGCAGGGGCCTCTGGCACGTCCTCGCCTGCAGCAGCTCTCAGCCCCTCTTTGCCTTTCTGCTCCGCTTCAGGTGCCCCTTCCCCTCAGAGCTGCCCCAGGAGAAGGTGTCCCTTCCTTGCCCCAAGTGCAGCTCAGCTTGGGCAAGCAGGGCTTGGCAAACAGGCGGTTGTCCTCCCTCCTGCCCACCACAACCTACAGGCCACACAGGAACATGAAGAAACATAACAGTTTTACCATTGGTCACAAAGATACAAGCTCCTCCTGCATAGCTGCACAGACATACTTGGCTTTGTTTTTTCTAATGCAATCAGTCAAAACGAATAGTAGCTCGAATCCAGTGTAGGGAGAGAAGTTCAGTGCCAGCTGCACTTCTCTTGTCGGGGAGCATCCCTGAATATAACTCTTTCATCTCTCTTCTAAAGAAAACAATTAAATCCAGAAAAGGCCCAAATAATTTTAGTAGAACATGTTTCGTCCCTTCAGGCATAGCTTCTCAAACTGTGCAGTAGGTCCCTGATCTGCTCATCTAACAAGGCAAGGAAATCTACCATCCAGGCACAGACTGGCTCCATCTAGGTGGTGTTTCTTCTTAGACTTTACTGTTTCTCATCCCATGCAGATTCAGCTTGTATTAATGAACTTTCGAAAAGAATCTCTATAAGCTTTTACACTTTGAAATGGAAACTTTTCTGTACATGGGCAGACATCAACAATACATCTCAAACTATTGCCTCACATTCAGTGCACACCGGGGTGGGGAGTTTGTTCGTTCCTACTAAACACATCTGGTCTATCACTCACACCCGGACGTGACGGTAATTTATCCACATCCCAGTTTGCAGCTAATGCCAATTTGGCATTTTTCCATGAAACAAGAGTTTCTAAGAGACCTGTTCAACATTTATCCTCACATCAAGTGTTTATCACCTTCATTGGACATTAATTTGGGTTTTACAAACTTAATAAAACACTCATTTACTCCAGTGGAGAACAGTGTTTTTCATGTTGTTTATTAACTAAAACACTTCTGAAAAAATGCAAACACAATCTCATGGTAAGTAACAACCCCTAATGACCAATCCACCATTTCCGGTCATTCATAAGGATAAATTAGTTTTCCTGTCATCTTCCCAAATTCTCATGTTTTTTGTGACAGTTTCTAACCCATCACTGAAGAAAAGCCTCAGACACACCATGCCTCACACACCGAAAGGTGTTTGCTTTGCATGGTAGGACAGCTTTAAACTCATCATGGAGGTCAAAGTCGCATTCAGCTCTTGCACCTTCACCCTGTTGGTGGATGGGGGAGAGGTCAGGCAGCCTCTTCCCAAGCATCACCCGGATGGGCTAAATGCTGTAGTTAAGGAGCTGCATGCATTTGCCCCTCTTTCCCCAGCTGACACGGACTCTGCTCATGCCACAGCAACCTCAAGAGCTGAGACACATTGTACCCTACAAAAACCATCAGTGGCCAGCAGCTGTCCTGTTGTATGCGCAGAAAACATGACCACCCATTGCACAACTCAGCTGACCAGGCCTCTCTTCTTTTGCTAAGTCTCCCTGTTTTGCCTTTCTCTTCTTATCAATACACTTTGTTCATCTTGCCCCACGGGTGGAAAAACGCAGTAGCCCTGCTAGAAGGAAAACGGGAAGTTACTTGTAACCAGATTGCTTGGAGATTGAAGTTTTTCCCTCCCCTGTCCTGGCTCTTAATCAGATACTGTCCTTTAGCAGCAGCAAGAGCTGTGATGGCGGGAGTGCTGCATCCTTTTACTGCCGCACTCTGTGAACTCAGAAAGCTGCCTGTGAGGATGATGCTCCTCAGGAGAGTGACTTCAGGTAAAGTCCAGCCCTCAGGACATTGCTGGATCTAATTGCACCACCACCACCAGCCAGAGACAGGCATGCCCTGCCAGGAAGGACAAACTGAGCTCCCTGGCAGTGGACAGACTGCTTTCTTATCTTGTTAGTGACTCCAAGCCTGAGGATGCCCAAATATTCCCTCACTCCCTCCGCAATGGCAGAGCCTGCCTCTTTGGCCGGCTTTCTCCAACAGGAGGGGAAAGAGCTTTACCTCTTCTTCTAGTGCAGCTTTCCAGGAAACACAGGCAGCACTTCCCAAACTCCCACCTGGAGATGAGTCTATGTGCAGAGAAGGAGAGGCCACATCTGGGCAGGCAGAGGTAAGAGGACAGCAGGAGGAACCCTAGCAAAAGCCACTTCAGACAAGGCTGCAGTAGACTGGGATTAGTCCGGAGCGGAAACACGTGGTGAAATGGCATTGATCAGCTATTCTCTTTGAATGTTGGCAAAGTGTCACAACCATCTCCCGAGCGCCTGCGCTTGTGGATCTCGGATGCTGCCTGCCCTTTCCTTCACTTCTGGGCGGGTAAAGCAATGGCCGGCGTCCAGCATAGGATGAACCGTGTGTTCAGTGTAATGTGGGAATATAGGCCTGGCATCACGTTTAAGCTATAGGTCACTGAGCACACAGTGTCTGTCCCCAACACTGTCCTGCTAACCCTTGTTACATTTTCTTTCTCCCTCCCAATGCCTCGCTGGTGTGCCAGCTTTGAGGGCTCAAAAATGCTGAAGTGTGTGGAGCTGCCAGTCATCAGACGGAGACACCTTTGGGTATTCAGCACAGCCAGACCACTAGGATCTTTTGCTGTTCACTGACCATTTCCCTCCTCAAGTTCAAGGGAAATTTTGCCCTGTAGAGATAATCCTGGCAAGAGCAAAAGGCTTTGCTGCATGCAGGGTGTTGTTCTCAAATACAGAGTTGCTTCCTTTAAAAGACATCCTCCAGCTGTCCAAAATGGAAAACTTGATTTATCTTCCATTCCTTTATTGAAAGGAAAATGTGTAAGAAAGCAGGAACAAGCCTCTGCCAGTGACCCGTGGGAGGCCGTGAATTCTCCCATTGTTCAAAGCCTCCTGATTGTCAGGAAAAGGACTGAATGAGGTGGGCCCTGATGAACCTAGCAGACAGCCCTGCTTGACACCCAACCTCGTAACCTTGGGCTCAGCTCCCTCCCTACCTGCAGTGACACCACAGAGGCTCTCCTGAGGAGCTCCATGCCACTACCCTTACGGCACATGGGTTTATGGTGCTCCCATCCTTCTCCTCTGGCATCAGAGGGCAAGAAATTAATTCTCCTGACATTCGTGGTAACTCTTCCCTTAACTGAGGTAAAGCTTCAGCAGCTTCCCCCACCCCCAGCGGTAATGCTTGCAAGGACATAAGACATTTTGGCACTAGCAGCCGGATTCTTATGTCTAAGCTCTGACACTGTTTTATATTGACAATGCAAACCCCTTAGAAGGAAAAAACTCTTTATTGATACAGTTCAAATCAAATTTAAAACTATTTTTATTGAGATAAAAATACAATACAAAAAAGAGAAAAATCTCTTCCCAGGCAGATGTGGAAGGTGTGGAAAGGCGAGATGGGAGCAGGGCATGAGGAGCCTGCCTACATGAGAGGTGACATGAAAAAGATGGACCCAAGTGATCGTGGCAAGCTGTTGGTGCTCTGTGCTGCAAAAGATGTTGAAAAAATCTGCCTTGTCCCAGCCACTGTGACCTGGGAAAATTTCCTTCCTGCCCCTAAAGGTAGCGATTGCCTTTACACCAAGCATGAGAGCAGAAGTGGCACAGTCAAGTCTGTGGGGCTTCCCAGGGGCAGTCCATGCATGTGGCCATCACAATGGCCTCCTGATGTCCTGGATCACCTGAATCACCACCATGAGGAGGACTGGGAGAAACAAGATCAAGCCAGACAATTCCTGACCCTTCATTGTCCTCTGCATACATAGCAGCCAACACATTAACAGGGTCTGTTTGAGTAGGTCATAGTAAATGATCCCTTCACATGTGGGAACTGGCTGTGGTCTGAGACTGCAGTTTTGATTCTAAGAACCTATTTTGACTTTCTAGTTGTGTACATTGCGTTTTATACACCATGTTATCTTTTTTTTTCTTGGTAATGTCCTTATCTAGAAATGTTACTGGTTAAACACTTCTAGTAAACACTAGTCTTTCTCTTTCTAGTATATTTTTCTTCTGTATCTCCTAACATCTCCGCTATTGCTCGTAAACAACTTCCTAATAGCCAGCGCAAGCCTGCTTTCCCCATGTCTCTCTTCCATTTAAGAGAACCTTTCAATTTTTCAGATTCATCCCAGACTTGGTGGCTGCCTGGCCCAGGGGACAGTGCACCCCCACAGCAAGTCTGCCTGTTGTGGTGTTCAGGTTTGTAGGAGAGTCCCTGGTCCTAGTGCTAAATCTTGAGCCCCATCCATGGTGAAGGTAACCTGATTTACTCATAATGAGCTTTGAGAGAGTCTACTAATTATCTGTCTCAGGTGCCTGAATACTGCCGCGGTGGGTAGCTAAGTCCTTGTTGCTGTTTTAACGCAAGTCTAAAATATCTCTGTTCAGCCACCATAGAAGGGTCGGGACCCACCTTGGTTGCTGCCAGGGAGGTCCCTTTACACACTGAGAGCTGCCCAAATCACATCACTTACCAACAGCAAATCAGCAAAGCTTATCCATAATTCCCATCACAACCTGCAGGTTGCGATTCCTCTGCTGCCCTCACACGTAGGGCTGAATGAAGTAACTACTCTCAAAGTCTTTCTGCCAGATTGAGCACGATGAAAACCCAGTAAAGGACAAGACACCCAGCAGCTCCATCATTAGTTGACTCCTCCATGCCATAGGAGGCTGGGATTCGATTCCTTCTTTTGCTGAGAGTCTTGAGCATGCCACAAAGCCTTCCCTTTTTGCCTTGGAGATGGCAAGGGCATGAACAGGATGTGTGCAGCTAGTGCACCTATCTGAGTATTCAGCCACAAAAAAACCCCAATGTCATGACAAATCTTTTGAACAATTATTTATTGCAAAACTAATTCAGATATTTAATGAATTGTTTTCTATAGATTCTCCAATTCATTGCTGCCTTAACACTGTATAAAACACTTCCTTGTCTAGTTTTCAGCATGTTCTCAGCAAGGATATGAAGCTTTGTTAGGTATTATAGTATAAAAAGATTTTTCTATGGACAGTAGATGCAAGCTACCAAATCACATCCCTCTACACACAGGAAAATTGATTTTGAAGTGAGGTTTTCCAAGAACCACCAGACTACAAACCTGATTTATTGTGTGGCCTGAGCCCTCCAATCTGTAGTATGCATTAAAATACAGAGCTACCTGAAAAACACAGAATTTTTCATATCAGAAGAACATCCATTTCTTTGAGTAGGGTATAAGGCAGGCCGAATATGTGAGCTTACAAACTTGTAAGGTTCCTAGTCCTTTTATACTTACATTTTGTATTTATGTATTGCCTTTTTTTTTTACTTTCCAATTTTCTTTGTTTCCTCTTCATGTATGATAAAATTAATCCTTTGGAAGACAGGGTGATTTATCTTCAGGTCCAGTTGTAACTTAGTTTTTGTTGTCTGATGATCTCTTTACCTGCATTTTGTTTGCAACTGAGAAACATGTACTAACTGCGTGGTGAGTAATACTCCCTACATATCTTTCTAGATAAGAACATTACCCAGAAGAACTACTTTATTGATTCTGGCTATTTATAGGTATTGTTATAAAGATTCACAGATCTCAACACCACAGAGCTGGAAACCACTTCTAAAAGTAGAACCTGGGTGAAAAATACATTGACAGTACACCATTCAAAATAGACACTTGGGATGAACAGCACACACAGTTTTAAACAATGTATTTCATTGTGAAGTGGAATATTAATATTTAAGCTTACTATGGTGTATCTTCTTGAATACTTCAGTACATATAAAACTGGGGAAGTTTTTAGAGGCACTATCCCTGTTTCATTGTTGCATTCATTTATAACTAAAAACTTCAAAATGAACAATGGTTCTTTTTGCCATGTGTACAGTTTTCACCATCTTCCATAGTAGAACTTATCCAATACTTTCTGGATATGATGTGAGAAAGCATGTGAAAACTCCTAAGTCCCTGGTGTACATGATGCTATGTTCTAGCTGTGCAAAAATCTCCCTCAGTTACAAGAGGGATGATAAAGTCTATCTTCTTGGTTGTCCTCACCAGGACTCAGAAACTTCCTTCACTCTAAATCTGAATCAGCTGAAAGAAAACAAAAAATTGTTGTGGGGTGGATTTTTATGAGTGCCAGTCTTCCCTTGAAAAAACACAAGAACGCATTCTCTGGTTTTCATTCTTTTTGGCCACAATTGTTTAGAATGTACTTCCATTCGTATTTGAAAGTAATTTGATGCCCATCATCTTATGACTTTTTGAAAAAAAAAAAAAAAAAAAAGTCCTTCCATCCTTAACTTTCCAGTAAGGTTGGTATTTGCATATTTACCAGAAAACTCAAGCATGTTGACAGTGTGAATCATTAACTGGTTGAAGAAATCACCAATAAAGCCCAAAGTCTCTTCAATTCAGTTGGTAAGTGGCCATGGTAGTACAAGACAAAGTTATTGATGGAAAGGGACACTGGCAAACAGGGTCCAAGGTTTTCATCCCGGTTCTGCTGATGAATTTTTACTCACTTTGCTTCTCTGTACCTGGATCCCCCTCACCCTTTATGTAGTTAGATTAGATTTTAGATCCTTAGATTTTTTTTATTTTAATATACAGCTTCCTCGCTGTGCATACGTAGCATATCACAAGGAGCCTCTGCTCTCCGGCACGGCCTTTTAAAGCCTACTTAAATGTAACGTAATGTAACATAACAGCATCCTCACTCCAAATCTCCAGGATAATATTAAACTTGTACTGAATATGAATCCAGTATTTGATGCCGGCTTGAATTCAATTAATTCGATAAGTAAAGATAGAGTGTAGAAAAACATGCAGATTCAGGAACATAGACTTACTGTTTCCAGGAAGAGATTTACAGAAACACACGGACGTATTGAAACTCTGGTTCTACTGCATGCGTTCCAACACCATCGTTTTGATCGAGGGGGAAATTTGTAGGGGTATGTGTGTGTGTGTATATCAAAGCTGCCAGCCAGGCAGCCCACCACCAGCGAGCCCCCAGTGCCCACCAGAGCTTGGCCAGGCACGGTGTGACAGCTCAGACCTGTGTGCAAGCGTATGACCTCTCTCCTACGTCTCTCGGAAACGAAGGCAGAGAAATGGCAGTGCAAAACCAAACACGCCAGGTGCTTGAGCAGAATAGGATGAGGTGAGGGTGGAGCTTTGGCCAGAATCACAAGTTTCCAGGCTGCTGGAGTCAACCTGAAACCTTAATTCATCTTAGTATGGTTTTAGGTTTGAATATATTTCCCTGCTATATGAACTGTGGCTGTATGCAAAGTTCTAAAAAGAAAATATAAAGCTAGTGATTAAGATTTGAGGCCAGATTTGGTAAGGAGAAAACCCTTAATATTTTTGTAGAGCCTTCCTTTATAAAAGAAAAGGCACATTTCTGAAAAAAATGGTCATCCAGACTGTACAAAGAAACTTAAGACCTTGGAGCATTTCAGCTTTTGCCAGCCTGGGCCTCTCTGCTTACATGAAGTCTCTTTCAAACTGAGCTGCCATTTGCTCTTTCAGATTTTTGTTTTTTCCTTTCGTCCTGTTCAACTCAAATTCTCAAGTGGTTTCACAATGACGAAACAGTTCTACTCAGCCAAAGTGGAGGAAAGCCAAAATACCCAGATAAAGAGATTTTCAGATGAGCTGGGGGAAATTCATTATGCTGAAAGTACATCATTATTTTCAGTAGCATTTGGTAAAGTGGAACAGGCAGTAGGTGATTATTAATCATAGAAACATTAGCACTTTGGCTTTTCCATGCAACCTTTACTCCTCTGCTTTAGTACGTTATTTCTCTACAGTCACGCTTGCTCTGGGCTATTAGCCTTAGCCTTAGACTGTATGTTCTATCTGAGCATTGGCAGCGATGGAGACGTTTCCTCTGCAAAACTAAAGCCGAGGATGCTGCTGTTGTACAAAAGCAAGCAATAACGTTATTTTAACCCAGAGCACTGGGAGTGCTACAACCCAGAGAGCAGAAGTGTGCTATGATTAAATATTTTTTTCCACTTGTATAAAAGAGAACCCGTTCTCACTTACAATCTAACCTTTCCTTGGTCTCATCTGCAAGTTAGATAAATTAGCCTTATTTGTGAGCAGTCACTTATTTGTCCTGTTCTGCAGTGTGAAGTCCACGGATTCATGCCAGTGAATTGAATACTGGTGCTTAAAGGAGAAATAATTAGAGCAGAAGAGAGAAATATTACAGGTTAGGTTTTTCTGGAGAGCCTTTATTAAATCACAGTATATTTGAACACAAGTTTTGTTTAAAGAGGACCAAGTAATACAGAAATCCACCTCTAGGAACTTGAGCTCAGAGCCAGACTCTGACCATGAGAAAAGAAGAACAGAAGCATCTCACAGAAGTTTTCATGTGCACACTCCAAATTCACCAGTAATGGCTGGCTATTGCTTTTGATGGAAGCTAAAGGGTTAACATTTCTGAATCTAGAAGATCATAATGGTGGCAGGTACCAAAAAGGAAAAAAAAAGTGACTGTTGGTAGTAACAAGCAGGGTACAACGCTGGTTTATTAAACCCAGAAAATACTCCCATCTGGCTTACCTGGTAAAAACCATGTCAGCCATCTCTAAGTGTCAGATAGAGCATCAGCTGCCCCTGTTGCAATGAGCTCAGTTCTTAACAAATTTTAACAAGAAACAATTGTAAAAATCCAGCCACCTATATACCAGCTACTTTGGGACAGTGAAATACTTGTGCTACATCAACTATACTGTACTTTTTAGGCTGTTTCAACCTACTTACATTAATTCTCTAGAAATCAAAATTATTAGACCTAAACTGTAATTGCTGCTCTGGCATTGAAAGTCTGTTATTCTTCCATGCACAGTGCTCAGAGACTGATTTGTCCCTACAGAGCTTGAGTTTTAGGAGGGGAAGAGAGAAACTAGTAGACAGAAAGAGGCAACAATGTCCTAAGGGTAGATGTGCTGCAGCTTTCCTCTCCTGCTCCCATAAACCAGCTGTTTTAAATAGACATTTGAACGCTAGGTAGTTTTGCTACAGATGGTAGAGGAATGGGTGATTTTCCACAAAGGAGCTCCCTTCACTGGTATTATTTCTAAATTGGAGTTCAGGCTTTGCAGTCTGCCAGCAGATTGGATTACTTGATGATCAAGGGGTTCCTCATGAAATCCGGAGTGGGCTCGCAGTGTACATGCACGCATCTGTTTATCCCCGAAATCTGAAAAATATCTAGCTTCAGTAAACCACAATATCCTACGCATTCCCCAGTCATTTTGCCTGAAAAGAAGAATTAGGTCACTAGCAGCAGTGACAAAAAATCATAGGAGCAACATAGTGAAGCAGCACTAGGTGAGATGGTCCATAAAGTAAAAGAAAGCATATGCGTGCCGAGCTGCTGCGTAATACAGGGGCTGGAACCTGATGTCATGGATTGAGACTTTCTCAAATCACAGCAGGATTATCTCGGTCAGGACTCAGAATTAACTCCCCAGCACCAAAAAATAGAGGAGGATGTTTGGTTGGTTTTTTCGCTTGTTTTCCAAATGACACTTCTGGGTGATAGTTGTGTCTGCTCTCTCCATTGTAAGAGAGCAGTGATAAGCAGTGATGCAAAGACCTGTAAGAAAACCAGCTCCCCTCCCTCTCCCCTGCATCCCGGCTTCCTGTTGAGCATTTCAGAAGCAGGCAAAGTGATATCCAATTTGTCCGATAAGTGTTTTCTCCTCTAGAGCCAGATGTAATTGAATATTGGGTGCATGAGCAATTCCACTATTTAATTTGCATACAATTTGTTCTTAAAAAAAAAAATAAATTGGTTCAATTCTGCTGTTGTGCAATGCCCTATTTGAGTTAGGTTAATTAAGCCAGTACCATTAGTTGTGCAGGAAGGAGGGTTTTTTTCTGCCAAGAATAAGCAGGGCTGGGAGATTTGGGCCTTATATCTTCTTGGGATGATCACTTAGAAATGTAAAATCCCAAAGGCAGTTTGCACTTGTCGACTGTGATTGAATTTAGCTTGACAGCTGGCCAGCCTAATGGTAAATGTGTTAATCACGATAAAAGCAGGGCAATTAATCAGAGCACAGCAAGGACATGGTGTTAACAGTGCTGAGAGCAAGCAAAGGAAACCTTCCGGCATTACAATACATACTTTTCTTCCCTAGGGAGCTTTTGTGTTACCTATTATGGAAATATTTACTTCAGTAACACTAGGGGGGAAATGGTGCAGTGACGCTGCTAATGATTGTAGCCTTGATGTTTTACAACGTAAGCAAGCGGTTATCTATACAGAGGGACAGCAGTAAAAGTATTTCCAACTTCTTCTGTGATGAGTCTCATAAGAAAACTTAAACCAGAAAAGAATACACAGTGTATTTCAGAAACTGACCTACTAGAGCAAGGAAAGACCTTTTCCTATTAAAGTCAGAGGGAACTGCATATGGCTAGTAATTAGGAGACACCTTTGGTCAGCTGTAATAATCCACGGAGTTAAAAGGATTGCTGTTAAAGCACAAGAGCTTCCAGCTAATACTTGAGGTGAAAAGCTACCACTTTTATGCCTTAACCATAGCTACTTACCAGATTTTTATTTTAATTTTGGGGCAGAAATACGCTGTTTACTTAAAGGAAGAAAAATCCTCTTGGAACAAAGGCCTGGGAAGCCTCAGTTCAATATCCACCTCCTGGGCAAGTCACCAATACATTCAGATAAATATCTGGATGGAAACACAACACGTGCTGCAGCCCTTTGTGCGCACCCCGAAGCCAAACACTGGTCCGGCCCCTCCGTGTACAGGAGGGATCCTGCTCCCTGACGGACCAGCGGCTGGCAGGAGGCCACGCGTAGCATCCCCAGACCAGCCAGTGAAGAGCTGCATGAGGAAGAGGAGCAGCACAGCCTCCTAGCAAGGGGGCAGGGAAGTCCCCCTGGGCTTTTAACTGCTGGATCTACGGAGTTGGCACAGCCCTAGGTAGGAAAGGGTGTGTTTTGAAAACTGAACGCCCTGTCGGTGTTCAGTCGTGCTAGCTCTGGATTTTGCAGCCTGTGGGTGTAAGGACATTTACTTGCTTGAGAGGTTTGTTGTTTTTCTGCACAAAAAGTACACAGGCTGAGACAGAGCAAATTTACAGCAGTGTGTCATGTTTCACCCGGACTCACTGGACCTTGGGCCCATGCTAAGTCATTTGCCAAGCTACAGGAAGATTCTCATGTGAAGAGATCACTGATATGGATTCATAGCCTCTAAGGCCCAAAGGAATAATTTTCACAAGCCAGGTGGGCGTCCTGCAAAGCCCAGACTGCAAAATGCAGGTCCGGGGACCTTGAACAAAATCTCCTCTCGCTTCTATTAACAAGCAACTGAACTTGGCCCTCCTAAAGAAAAAAAACTAAGTCCCATTAAGACCATCCAGCGTGGTAAGGCATGGGACCCTTTGCTAGCCGATGACACAAATAACAGATGACAGCAATGGAGGGGAGGTCTCTGCCCTCAGAAACAAAACACCATTGTTTTCATAATGGCAGAAGAGACCCCGGCTATCAGTGAGCCACTTTTCTCCCTTGCTGAACAGAGGGATTGCACTTAGCCATATATAAACTCAGAAGATGACAGCTCGCAGACAAATTATATGAGGTAATAAAAAAAGTAATAGTGAACTGCCTGCCGGCTTGTCATGAACAAGAGCTGTGAGAAAATGCTCACCCTGCTAGGCATTTCCAGGAGCATCAACATTCAGCTGCACTCCCACTGTAAAACTATCTAGGAATGCCAGCTGCTGCCGCTGCCGCTGAGTGACGGTGAACAGACTCGGCCACGGCAAGGGGACATGTACAGAAGACGTGTTCCTTCTGACAGGTACAACGCCAAATGCCCATGCTTTCCATGTATGGCAATAACAAACTAAAAAATAAAGATTGGGAATGCGGATGGAGGGGGAGCAGCGTGCATGTACACACACACACACACACACACACACACACACACACACACACACAAAGCCACTTACAGGAGCATTCCCCGTTAGCTCTCACAAATGAAAAGCTCAGCCAACCTGTTCTGGTACTGGTTCTGGGCAAACCCTAAAGATGTAGTAGCATAACATCAGAGAGAACAAATCCTCACCCATCGGCATCACCACTTCAGCAGCGCATAGCTTGCTTTGCTCGCCACTGGGAACGCAGATTCAGAGAGTTAATTTTTCTGCGTGGGTTTCGCAGGCAACGCATTTTAGCAAGGCGGCAGGTCACAACGCCTTTGGAGATGGAGAAACCCCGGAGGGTTTTCTTCTCCCCTTCTTCTTAGGAGGACGTAAGGTCTCCTCGGCAAGGATGCCGGTCCTTTCCCCGCAGATGGAGCCCTTGCTCAAGCCAGCGGCAGCGCAGCCGCCCTGCGCCCGGGGTCAGCCGGTGTCCGCCGCGGGGCGGCTTTCAGCTGCTCGTTCTCTCCGTCTTATCGGATTGTGGGTTTTGGTTTTTTTTTTTTCATTAGTATCATTATTTTTTATCCCTCCCCCCCAGTCCGGGAGATTGGAGTTAAATGAGCTGGTTTTATTAGCAAATTCCAGGAGAAGCCAAGGATGGTGGGGAAGTGTGGAGCGGGAATGGCAGCTG
>VFFE01008529.1:6239807-6349408 GCA_008921705.1 Burhinus oedicnemus | reverse complement strand
GGGGGGGGGGGGGGGGGGGGGTTTGCCAGGTAAAGTTCCCATTCCGCAGGAACCTGTAAAACCTGACAGCGTTTTGATCCCGTTTCCTGTCATTGCTTGTGATGAGCAGTTGACCTTTCTGTAAGATGCATTTATGGATCCCTCTGTGCTTGCAGAGGTGAGGTGTGTGTTAGCTTGCCATCCACACGAGAGGAATGGTGAGTGGTCGAGCATGGCAAGCCATGTCTCCTGGGAAGAGCCAACACAAATCTGCAAATGCCATTTTTCCCCTAAAACACTGCAGGTTTCAAATTTTGTTTTATCCTGAACTGGGAGAAAACAATTTTAAAAGTGTTTGCAGAGTAGAGCTATACATCCAAATGAATCATGCTAAACCCAGTAAAATGATACATGTTGATGAACTCCAAATGTTTTATTTGGAAGCTGCTATCATTTCATTGAATTGTTTTTAGGTGTTTTTGTTCAAACAGTGAACGGAGACATTTTTGGAGGGAGGCTGGTCAGGTTGGTCAGGAGGCAGGTCAGACTCGGAAGGGCGGGAATGTAACGCAGGTTTTATCCAACCCAAAATAAAAAGCCCAGCATTTAAAAAAAGTTTTAAAATTGTTTTGAAAATATTTTTGTTCTGTGTCAGTGAAACTGATCTCATTTCACAATTCATGGGGAATTAAATAGTTTCATCTAAAAAAAATTTTTTTTCAAGAGCAAAACCAGCAATATTTTTGATCCCGAAGCACCACATTTCTTGGCTGCCAGTGCAGCAGAGAACTAGATTATAATACTGAGACAGATGTTATCAATAATAGCAGACCAAGAAATAACTACATGTCTCAGTATGAGAGAGTCCTCTGTATTTTGAATCTGGTCGGGCTATGAGGAAACACAACAGCATTCCAGGAAAAGCAAGAGCTGTGACATTAACTAATGTCACTGCTCAGAAAATACGATGAAGAAAATTGCATGTACTGAATATACTGCTTCCACACTGGGTGAGCAATGAAGTCCGAGCCCCACAATCGTGAAACTTTGTGTGGTACTACAAAAATATTGAGTTATTTATGATACAGTTTGGAACTGTTCTTCATCAGCTTGGAACTGAAATGCCCAGGTTCTCACCTGAACCTTGTCTTGAGCCAATCTGATGGAACTTGTGTATTCCTCTTCTTCAAGAAATGAAGAATTCAAATTAACCACTGCACGCCAACACACCTTCAGCAGAGGAAAGGTTGTTCAGACTGCAATGATCCGCTCAAGGACCACTGTCTCCAGACAGCAGGTCTTTGGAAGAGGTCTCCCTTGCTTTCAGAGGTGCTGTGTTCCTCAGCAAGAGGCAGGCAGCAGAAGGCCCTCAGACCAACTTTGCAGGATGAAAGGAATATAAACAGTAGAGTCTAATTTTCAAAATTCACATGAACACTTAGGAGCCACGCAAACAGAATACTTCTTATGTCTATTATGTTTGCTATTTGGCACTTGTATAATTTGGTATTTTAAATATAAGGTATCTTGTCATGGGTGACATGATTTTTCCTAGTGATGTAAACTTCCCAATATAAGAATGGACTGTTATAGGAGCCATAGCTTTTCATCTAACACTGTTGTGACAATACGTGGCTTTATTTAGGGCCATTTCTACTAGTTAAGTGGAATAGAAATTTGATCACTTTGTTCGTTAAGAGAATTTAATCTTATTAGAAAGGATGAAGAAGGAGAGGTGGGAAATTTTCATTGCGGAACAAACCCATTAACACCTCCTTCTTACAAATAAACCAGGATAATCTTTCTGCATGTTATGAGGATAGAAAAGGCATCCCTACCTTCTTATTTAAATAGGCACTGTTGCTTAGCAAGGAGAGCTGATACTGCCTTCAATGAGTACCACAAACACCGCAATTCAGCACAAACATTTATCATTTTCACATGAATCATTCACCTTGGGTAATGATCCAGGATGACTGTTTTACAGGAAAACATTCACGTGCAAAACAAAAGTAAATTAATTTCATGCTGTCATCGGTCACCAAATTTTTCCACACAAACCAGCCTTTACTTGCAAAGGATCTATCAACTGTTGTAGCTACTGGAAAAAAAACCACAAACTTAAAACATTTGGCAGGTAACTTTCAGCATTTAATAGTCTGAAATCATGGAAAGCAAGGGTCTAGCTCCTCTTTTATACATGCAGTTCATAGTCTATGGTGAAATCTTCCTAGTTTGACCTTTTGAGGGAGAAGTAAAAAAAAATGAAGGATTTCTGAGAGACCTCCAGAGCATCTGCTAGGTAGAGAGAACATACGCTGATTTTAAACCAAAATGAAGCAGGCAGGGTGTGAAAGCCACTGCAGAAGCAGGGAAGATGGGAGGGGGGACCCCAAGCAAAAATACCTGGGGAACAAACAAACAGACAGAACAAATAGGCTATTTATTAGCAAATTATCTAGTGCTGAAAAACGGGCAGCAGTGCGAATTGTCATTACCTTGTAGAACAGGAAAAGAAACCCAGGACAACACTCGTGACACCTTAAAGCATCCAGGCGTGCTGCAAGCAGACGTTGTGCAGCCGCTGGCAGCAATGGCCCCTCAGCGCTGCAGCCACCGCTACGGCCCCTGCTGCAGACACTCAGCTGGGCTTCAGGTTCTCACCCCTCCCTGCCCCTGCTCTCCACTCACACCTGGGATGTGCGGAGGGGGAAAGGGTGGAAGAAGATGGGTGGATGGCTTGGATGGGTGTACTCTTCTCTGGGTCAAAAACTGGCTGGAAGGGTGGTGGGCCCAAAGAGTGGTGGTGAATGGAGCTAAATTCAGTTGGCAGCCAGTCACAAGTGGTATTCCCCAGGGCTTGGTATTGGGACCGGTTCTCTTTAATATCTTTATCAATGACCTGGACAAGGGGATCAAGTGCACCCTCAGTAAGTTTGCAGATGACACCAAGTTAGGTGGGAGTGTCGACCTGCTTGAGGGTAGGATGGCCCTACAGAGGGATCTGGACAGGCTGGATCGATGGGTCAAGGTCAATGGTATGAAGTGCAAAAAGGCCAAGTGCCGGGTCCTGCACTTGGGTCACAACAACCCATGCAGCCCTACAGACTTGGGAAAGAGTGGCTGGAAAGCTGCCTGGTGGAAAAGGACCTGGGGGTATTGGTTGACAGTTGGCTGAATATGAGCCAGCAGTGTGCCCAGGTGGCCAAGAAGGCCAACAGCATCCTGGCTTGTATCAGAAACAGTGTAGCCAGTAGGACTAGGGAAGTGATCATCCCCCTGTACTCAGCACTGGTGAGGCCTCACCTCAAATACTGTGTTCAGTTTTAGGCCTCTCACTCCAAGAAAGACATTGAGGTGCTGGAGCGTGTCCAGAGAAGGGCAAGGAAGCTGGTGAAGGGTCTAGAGCACAAGTCTTATGAGGAGTGGTAGAGGGAATTGGGGTGTTTCAGCCTGAAGAAAAGGAGGCTGAGGGGAGACCTTATTGCTCTCTACAACTGCCTGAAAGGAGGTTGTAGAGAGGTGGGGGGTTGATCTCTTCTCCCAAGTAACAAGCAATAGGACAAGAGGAAATGGCCTCAAGTTGTGCCCGGGGAGGTTTAGATTGGATATTAGGAAAAATTTCTTCACAGAAAGGGTTATCAAGCATTGGAACAGGCTGCCCAGGGAAGTGGTGGAATCGCCATCCGTGGAGGTAAGATGGATAGATGTGTTGCTGAGGGACATGGTTTAGTGGTGGTTTTGGTAAAGTGGACGGTTGGACTCGATCTTAAAGGTCCCTTCAACGTAGGTGATACTATGATTCTATAAGAGGACGCTGAGCCCTCCTGGAGTTCGCCATGTGGAGGTCCCCAGTTAGGGGCTGAGTTAGGATGCTCTCGCCCTGGCCTCCAGGGTTCAAGGCTAGAAGTCAGACAAGCCCTGCAAGGTCTTGCTTGACACCCCATCCTCGGCAGTGCCCTCGGCACGGCATGCCAAGCTATGCACCATCCCCTGTGCAGGGCTGCAGAGGAGCCCGAACGTGACTGCAAAGTACAACCGGCTCCACGTTTCTTTCCATGACGCCCGGGCCCAACGTGAGGTGCTGTTTCTTCAGCAGCTAAATGGCAGACCCAAAAGCAGAGCAGGGCTGTATCCTCACAGCTATTTTAGGTGTTAGGATGTCCTCAGCAATTCCAAGACTGTGACCCAACATCCCTTCCCCTTCAGCCAGGCATGGAGCCAGTGCTGCAGGTTGAGATGACTTCTTCTTTCAAATCCCAGAGAGGGGCCTAGAGACCTTCAGCAAAGCCTGGGCAGTAAGAGCTAAGGTGTCTGACTTTTTTCCTTTTTTTTTTTTAAACATCAGACACATTTAGGTTTTGAAAAGGAAGCCTGAACAGTCCTTTCTCCAAGAATAAATATTTGCCTAAAAATTGCAGCAGCCGGCATTAGAAAATGATCATACCCTCACATGACAGGCATTTCTATACTTGCCTGCGTAGTCAATCATTTGTGGTTTAATGTTTGTGTGTTTGTGGCCCAGTGAAAAGCCTGTCTGACCTTAACCACAAACATCTTCCCTATAACTTTCGGAAGCATGTTTGCCTAAGTAAGGACAGCTCAAGGAATTTGAGATGCCTGATGGCATCCGCCTGACCTCCATCTGTGGATGCAAAAGGGCACAAGTCTTCTTCAGGGATTGTCTCATCCCTGCCAGCCTTCTGTGGGTTTCTTGGGATACCCCTGCGCATCTCTGATGGCATCCAATACCTGTGTTTTGACAACTAAATTGAGCTTTTGGTCTAACATTTTTCCTGAAACTCCAGTTCTAATATGGAATAAATGTAAGCCTGCAAATGTGCCAGGAATTCACAAATGTGTGGATTCCTTCACAGTGACTGGTGTCCCTGCAAACTGTTGCTCTGTACTGCTACGATTTTCCCCAATATGAGTCCACATTTATATTAAGCTGTAAGGGTATTACAGGAAGAACACCTTATTTAAAAAAAAAAAAAAAAAAGGAAGACTGAGATTATACAGCAAGGAGTAGCTATTGATGACCCTAGAGAAGACCCAGAATATATTTAAACATCTGCAGTGTTGTTTCCGCATATTAAGGGGCAAATTGAGCAAAGCTCTTAAACATACGAAGTATTGCAGCACTGTAGGCAAATTCTGTGGAGAAAATTAAGTGAAGTCCAGAAGCATTTCAAATAGTGTCTCAGTACTCTAAGGTCAGTACAGTAATTCTGTATGCACCTTTTTCTTTTTTTAATTTTTTTGGGTTTAAACCAAAAATGTAGGTGACTTCAGACATGCACAGAGCACAGAGCAAGGACTTGTCCCTTCCATAGTGCCATAGTTCCCTCCTCCCTCTTTGCTTCCCCATCTTCTTAGCTCTATTTTTAACTTAGGTTGACAATGGTCTTGCTTTTCCTATTTTTCTCCAGGTTTCCCTAAAAACAATATTAAAGAAAGAGTTAAGTTCTCCAACACTCAAGGTTTGGTCCAGTCATACATTTAAGTGAGAGCATTTGGGCCATTTGTCTGAAAACCTGGGTGTACTTTGACATCCAGCCGTGAAGAGAATGGACTCATTTTTTCCAATCTTGGCAAGACGAGCACTCTTAAATCAAAACAACTTAGTCATATTATGAAAGCTGAGACCCTTGTGAGTTTATATTCCTCGCTGTGTTTGGGTATTTGTGTGGGCCCGGGGCCAGAAGTAGGCGAAGGGTTTGCAGAAGCAGAGAAGGGACTTTGCCTTGCCGATTTGGACAGCATTTCTGCCTCCTCCAGACGAGCCTGGGAATCACACCCCCCATGAACGGCCACTTACTGACTGTATGGTTTGTACCAAGTCTATGTTCACTGGTCGTGCTCTGGCTTCAAGGCACCTAAAGAAGATGAAATTTTGATGTCAAGCAGCAGAGCCAGTTGTTTGAATACTGCTGAATACCTGGCTGAGCAGCTAAGTGCCCTTACACAGCCTCTTGCATCTGAAATTACCACAATGGCTGGCAGGGCCTTTTAAAAATGAATAAAGGGAAGCAGGGAAGCTTAAACTCCTTTGGCTGAGCAGAGGCTACAGGCAAATTCTGGTCTTGGTTACAAAGATGCAGCACAGCTGTCTTAAAGAAATAAAAGTTTTCTTCATTTCCCAAATTCTCCCTGTAGAGGAGAGGAGTGAGAGAGACCTGGAAAAGCAGGGTGTCTACATGACCAGCTTCCCGACTTGCAGGAGTTTGAGGGAGCACAGAAAGCTCTCCTTTGCCTGGTCCTTCATCCAAATATGAGCCACTTTTTGCTGCAGGCCTGCAGCAGTGGGGCCTAAATAGGCAGAGTACCACGACCCCAGCAAAATTTCAAGTGCCTATTCCCATGAAAGTCAACAGATGAGGATAGCTCCTGGCAAGATTGGGTTTTGCACTCTAGAGCATAAGGATTTTTGAAAAAAGGGTGCCAAAAAATATTTCATTTGGAGGACCTTGAGCAACTCTGACTGACGACATTGCAAGCAAGAAGCGAGCGTGTGCTCTGTGTCAGGGATCGGCTGAGACAAATATCAAAATATGAAAACAGCTGCTGACAAAAGGTCCATGTAGCTGAACCGCCTGTCTGACAGTAGCCAAAAACCAGATGCCTAGAGAAAAGCACAAGAATAGAGCAAGCGTATTTTCCCAGCATAGCCTGCCAGCCTCCAACTCTTTGTGCCTCAGGCATTTCCCCAGCCAGAGGTTGTCTGTTGTATTTAATAGCTGCACACAGACTTCTCCTCCACGAACTTGTCCAGTCTCTTTTTAACCAGTGTGAACATTTAGGATCCACAACACCCTGTGGCAAGAGTCCAAGGCTTTAACACATGGCAAACAAAGAACTACTTTAATTTGTTACGGATCTATTACTTGCTGGCTTCACTTGATGCCTGTAACTTTTTTTTAATTTATTTTAACTAGTAGTCATGGTAAACATTCAGTCCCTTCATCCCTTACACTGTACATGATACAGCGACCTTTGTCATACCCATCATATCCCACCTTAGTTATCTCTTTTCCTGATGAAGCATCCTAGCCCACACTGCAATGCCAGACACAGAAGTTGTCCTCGAACCTTTTCTGGTGCCCCCAGCAGCCTGGCCTGACATGTGCTCCCATGTATTTGTTGACCTCATGGGAGGATTTCTTGTAGAAAAGCTGTGTTCATTCTTCCCTACTGCCACATTTATCCATGCGCTCAACAGATGTAATCTCTACGATAGCTTTCGATTTACCCTTCAGCTTCACAGGACCATATTTGACTCCTGCGGGAGAAATTATCTTTTAAGCAAGAGATTACACATTACCATTTGCAGTTCAGCTTTCAGCCCCAAATTCCTTCACTCTCTTTATTGGGCATTTTGATGCAATTTTCCCTTGCTTTTTCTTATTTTTTTGGCAGGGAAAGGTAAGACTGCTTCATCACGCTCTCAAATTTAACATGCCAGAGGTTTAGGAACTCCAAAGTTCAGGCTGCAAAGCCCTCTTGTGCCTTCATCAATTTGCCTTACAAAGAAGTAAACCAACGTTCAGAAATCAGACACCCCTCCGATCTGAAGATAAGCCAGTCTCCGTGGTTTTGAACGAGATTTCCCCTACAGATGGTAAATACCAACCAACTCTAAAAGACCATTACTTAAAACAGCCCAAACCAACAACCCCCTCCTTCTCTTTTTACAAAGATAAGCTGGAGAGCCTGGAGTCTCTTAACACATGCCTGTGTTGCATCTTCAACAACCTCTCTTCAGGTTCTCAGGACACGGTCACCTCTGCCTTGTCACAGCTCCCTTTGTTGCTTCTGAGCAGTCCCTGCACAGCGTAAACTCTTTGGAGAAGATCAGGCCCGTCCGGATGCCAGGAGAGCCTCTGCTGCAAAATGCACATTTCTAGAAGGAGCCCCTGGCCCCTTTTCTCCCCTCTCTCTGTCCTTGGCTTATGACAGGGCTCTGACAGCCCCCGCAGTCTGGGCACCTCACCCAGCCACACCACACCAAGTAGACTTTCCACCCATTTGGAACTCCAGTATCTCACAAGCGGCATTTAAATTAAAGTGACCCAAGCTGACGAACATCTGACATGAGCCCCAGCATACCCCAGCGCACCCCAGAGCCCCCTCCCAACCGGCCAGAGCTTCCCTCCCTCTCAGACCCGGCTCCACAGGGAAGGATGGCATTTCTTCTGCATTTCACTGATGAGATGTTGATGGTGGGCTCCTCGCTTTAAGACTTCAGCTGCCCCTGCACACACAGCCATTGAAACGCTGTGGTGCCACAGCAGCAAGAACATACTGTTGCAAAACTCTTCCCAGGTTTTCCAGTGCATCCCAGGCCATTTCAGGCAGCTGTATTTCTAGGCCATTCCTCTCTGTCCTGACAGATGAAGTGCCTCCCCGCTCCTTCCCTTCCCCAGCTCCGCAGCTCTGCCATTACCACGGTACACCGGGCACGTCCTCACTTGCCTGAGCTTTCCCTTCCTTCTGGGCTCCAGAAAATGCAGCAGGTCGCACCACAGTGGCATCCCTGCTCCCCCACCAGCACGAAAGGGAGCTTTTTGTCGTGAGCGTATCTCAAAGAATGGGAAAGGGCGAGGCAGCCACGTTTCAGAGGGAACACGGGCAGGGATTCAAGTTTCAGCAGCGAGAGCAGCTGTCAGCCCCAGCGGGGAGGTGGCAGTGGCGGAGATGATGCCTCCTGGCCAGATCCCGCTGAGAGAGGGCCCTTGGGATGGCTGCCCAGCATGTCAGCTGGTGAGAGAGAGGGGGCAGGACGGGAGTTCGTGGGAGATTAAAAAGCAAAACTCCAAAACTTACCTGTCATCTGAAGGACAGACATGGAGGGAGAAAGTTTGGGTCATTTCTCTGCTGTGCAGGTACAGGAATACAGCACCAGAGAGAGAAAACCCCAACCCGGTGCTGCCCCAGGAGTGTCACTGAGTGGTGACCTGCTGTGTTACGGAAACTCAGCAGCAGCTCAGTCTTATACTGGCAATCAGTGAAAGCCGTTGTGGCTCATGATAGACATATACCTTATTTCTTACTACGCTACTTTAACAAAGCGGATTTTAATGACCTACGTGGAACCCTCCAGCTGATTCATCTTTCAGTTCTACATATCACTATAAAAACAAGCTTTGGAAAGCATCATATTTACTGACATTCATGCATGGACTTCCCACCTCCACTGAGAAACGTGAGTGAGATTTGGCCACTGAGTGGTCACCAACTTGCAGTCAATCTCTTCAGTCCACCACCTGGATGGCCTGCCAAGCAAACGGCCTCACTCATCCCATTAATACTGAGCCATTCATCATGTGTATTATCCATGACTACATAGGCAGAATACCTCAGACTCTCGCAGGAGCTTGGGTAACTCTCCGAGGGCAGAAGAGAAAAGGAAAGGACAGTACGGAGAAAAAGCCACAGCTCTACTACCTTCACCAAAGCAGGTGCTGAAATTAGTTTTGCTGCTGTAATTGATGCCGAATAAAACAGAAGATGCTTCATGCAGTTAAGGAATGAATCAGTGCAAAAGCACTGACACTACTGTGCGTGGGTATTTTCAGACCCCCAGCAGCCAGTTGCACGTGAGATCTGAGCTCTGACAACTGTTGTGTGTCACGTACGTCACATGTTAGGCAAGCCGCTCTGCAGTGTCATGTCACAAAAGGCACATCAACAACCGTAATACCACGTGAAATACATGACCATAGAATAATCAAATACAGTGTAATTCAAGTCCAGAAATAAGGCATGCTCTTCAAAATATTTTCACCAGGAAGCAACAACTAGAGCAAAAATTGGGTGTCAGAAAAATATAATTTGTTACTAATAAATATATAGAAATATTTTTTCAGTTGTCCTGATAAAGGCTTAGGATATATCCTTTATATGACAAGTGATAAAGATGTGAAAACACTTAGTAAGGCAAATTATAAACAATAAATTAGCTACAATTATTTTTTATAGCTAGAAATTAAGTTTTTCTAAAGCTCTGATATCTATCTGCTGAGGCAATCCTGTGAATGGAGTATATTCAGGAAGTAATGGAAACTTCTCAAGAATGGCCATTTACTTGATGTAAAAAAAATATTTTAGGAGCCATCAAAGACAGGCAATGCAACATGAAACTGTTAAAAATATTCATTCCTTTTGGCACAAATCCCTCTTTGCATTCTCCCTCATCTTTTTAGGATGACTTTTTCCATGTCTACCATTTATGTGAGCTTGAGGCTACAGCATGCAATGTTTCTTTAAAAAACAAAGGAAAACTAATCTATTCTAACCCAAAGAACACAGTAGTGCTAGAAGGAATGGGTAAGATTGCTGTTCTGCATTAAAAGCATCAAGGTCATTTATAAAAGCTTGGGTTTTTTTATTTTTTAAAAAGATCCCTCCTTCTGGTCCCTCTTGGTTCTCTCCCTGGTGCCTGTTTAGTAACTTTTATATTTATAATGGCTTAATTTGACATATCTATGGCCAACTGGATTGTTGCACTCATAACATTTTTTTAAATCTCAGACACGCCTCTATGATCATCCAAAGGACAAGGGAAAAATGACCTGACGTTTCTGTTCAGTTTTCACAGAAGACAAAGACAGAGGAAAAACCTGCTCTGAAGCATACAGCTGTACAGCAGGGGTGCATGAAAATAAACATCTCTCAGCTATTTTATGGAGAAAACCGATTTAATCTGTTTAATAGCATGCAGTAATACTGCTCAGTTAAATGTATTTTTGTTAAGCTAAGTTTGAATTCTAATGTCTACTGCCTGGCAGTAACTTGAACCCATTATTACTATGCCCTTTCACAGCCATCAAAAGGGCACGGATTTGGCTCCACACTGACGCCTGCACCTGAGCAAAGCCGAGCAGCTGGTGTTGCTGAAACACAATGCCGAAGAAAGAACAGACGTTACAAACCTGCCTTGCCTTGTTCTCCTCAGTAGCCTACCTCGTGCCAAGGTGGGAAGGCAGGAACAAGACACAGAGGTTGACAACGTCTCCAGCCTCAGTATACATTTGCTGGTAAAGGCAAAGGATCTGTCTGTAAAGCTTTTCTGGCTTCGCAAAATAAAAAAATAATAAAAAAAAGGTAGATATTGGATGCATTAACTGCAAAATTACTATTTCATTTTTAAAAGGCTGTTCCAGATTTGAGATATCCTCACAGAAGCAGTTTGTCAGCCTTTCTCAGAGCCTTCCCTCAGGAGGTGTACTATATCTACATGATGTTCAGGCCATTTTCTTCATGTTTCTGCTCCTGCCCCAAACTTCATTCTTCAGTACTCACACTTTCTCTGGCCTGACTCTCCCTGTTCAACAAGCTACACAAACCACCTCTCCTAACCCCAACCCCCAATTTTTTGCTGAAAATCATTCAGTCTCTTTTCTTCTCATCCTAATCCCAGCCCCCCTTACCCAGGAAATTTCCTTCACCCTTCTTCTTGTCCCAGTTTTCAAAACCCCATCTTTCAACCCTGCCCTGACTTTCCAGGCAGCTTTCGTATAAGTAATTTCCTCCTTCACACTGCCAGAGTGATAAACGCCTCTTAGCTTTGCCAAATCTCAGCCTTGCCAGACTACAAGCTCCAAAAGATCTGAGCGTGCCCCTTTTCTCCCTGGTCATGGAGTTGGAGATGTTCAAAGACATGTGATGTAGCTAAATTTGGGTGAATTTTAACTGGGAGATCAGCAAGACACATCCTTGCCCCAAAGCTGACCTCCTGGCAAGGCTCACACTTTCACTCTGAAGGCCTTTGAGGAGATGGAGAGCAATGAACCGTTTTCAAAGGAAAGGTCACCAGGAGTTTAACATGAGCAAAATGACATTTCCTCCTAGCTTTATTTACAGAACCAGATGAACCATTTCAACTAACGTTTTCAAAGGCCAGCATGGGAAGTTTCAGCACGAATAGCTAAACTGACAAAATTATAAAAATCCGAGGGCAGGTTACTTTCCTGGGGAACGCTGGGGGAAGAGGAGCCATGCACCAACTCTATCAGAGAATTTTTCCCCTTTAAACTAACACTGGCAGCTGTGGGGCGGGCAGTCTGCAGTCCAAATGGTCACTGTATTTCTTTTTAATGAGAGTTTGGACCTGTTTCAAGCCTAGTGCTAAAATTAGGTCTTTTACTAGCTTTTTAATTTTCCAGTTCAAAGGCTAGAAGTTTTCAGAAACCACGTAAGCCACTACTGAAGGTTATATAGTCTGGACCATGGTTCTGAGTCCAAGACATCCAACAGAAGCTGTTTTGCATTTTGTAGGAAGCCAGGACGAGTATAGCTCAAAAAGGCAAAAAATGTTGCACTTCATATCAATCTCGTGCTGCTAACAGGGGAAATGCAGTTCCAGTTTTTACAAAAGCCAAGGGAACGAGAAGGATGAATACCTAGATACAGAGCTTTGGCTATAATCACATTGCACGGTAGTTTAGACGTGCCTTTTGTAAGAGACCTCTCTCTACAGGACACAAGTTATTCCAAAGCATAAACAACATGCCAGCCTGACTGATGTGATTCATCGCTGCTTTCTTTGATGAGATCACCACATGCTATTGCAGAGGAGAAGAAGCCTCAGTGCCTGAGCCTGAATTTTATGGTTCAAGAATCAACAATGTTTTCACTCAGGAAATTTATAGCGTTTGCCAACCCAAACTGGAACAAAGACACATCACTGGCATGCTGCAACCTTTCCAGAAAACTCAGCTCCACATGCACTATTTCAGTTTTTTTTCTGGTCGTGTCACTTTGCAAGCAGACATAGGAAAAAGGTTAAAAGTCAAAACAGGCAAGGTGTATCAATAAGTTAAATTCAAATTTTCTTGAAAAAAGTAGCAGTCTCAGAGTGCCAACTCAGATCATGTAAGACTATATACTTAAAAATGTTTGGCTTAGAAAAACTACCTTTATTCCTTTTCCACTAGTGCCCCCCAGAGTGGTTTTTTTAGAGTATTTAGAAGGAAATGCTGCACTAGTAAGTGCTTTACCCTTTCAGTCATTTCATTTTACTTTTGACATCAAACATGTTAACTTGTCTTTAAACCAATGCAGAGGCCCTCCTGAACTTTTTATACATGTGCTTTTTATATATTGTTTTTTCTTTTACTTACACTCCCAGTTACTTATTATGTTTGAGGATCAAGAAGAAACACACGAGGAAAATCAAATTTTAAAGAGACAGATGGCAAGGTCATAATCTATAACAAATACTTTTTTTCCTTTTGTAACAGTCATCCACCTACCTGGTGTGCTGATGTGCTCATTCACCTACCTACCTTTCAAGAAAAGTTTTACAAGTATTTAATCTTCTCTTTTTCACCAGGAGTTAATCAATTAGTGGAAATGACAATGCACGCTTATCAGTTACCAATATACTGCTTTATTTCTTGGTAGCAAATTAAGGCTTTATAGTGAGATTTGTACAGTACAGGCCAATTTAAACATTAGAAACCTTAAAAACCATGTAGCACTATTCACTCAATTTAGCCAGAAAAGCAGCGCTTTTTTTTTTTCTTTAATAAACAGTTAAATGTTACTAATGAGGCCTTACATTTCATGAGTGCAAATGGCTCAAAATCCCACCATCCTCAGGAATGGGCTTAACATTTAACTATCCTCGGGGCCATTTTGAGATACAGGATAAACAGAGAGTATAGCTGGCTTGGATAAAATATACTGTACTACTTGCTGGAGAAGAATCTCTAATTTTAAAACTACAGAAAGGAAAACCAAAGTGCTATTAACTGGCCAAAGGATGGCATCACCCTCTGTTAGTCACTGACCAGTAATAGTAGCAATGACAAAATAATTTTCCATGGCCCTCTTTGCTTTAGTACAATCTGATTTATAAATCAGAGCTGATGACATCCTGTATGTTAAGAAACTCAAAACTGGAGGAACATACATAAGTTACAAGAATTTTTGTAGCAGTAGGACAAGTTGCCTCTGCAGGGACAGGCCCAAACCATTGCTTTTTTGTAATTTGAGAGAGCATTGCTACAAGTATTTCCTCAGCAGTTATGTATTTTTCTCGAGCATATGGATTTTCACTTCGTATCAATGATTTTATTAGTGTTGTCTGGAGATGATGGAACTACTGCTTATGAAAACCAGACATGGTGCTTCCCTGCTTATGTTCTCTACACCGAGACATTTATAGCATTTGAGCTGAACGTATGAATTCACCTGTCAGTCAGGCGCAGGGGGCCTGCCTGAAAATATCATCACCTCTAATGTGTCTGGCTTTCAGATCTGAGCATTACATGTGAAAATGCAGAGAAATGGCTGCCAGAAAATTGTGAAGAGAGTAACCATGAAACGACCACACACTCTGGGGAAGAAGACAATGAGATGGCGGAGCCACCAAACCACTCTTGTTCTTGCACGACCAAGAGTGACCATGAGAGTACAAGGGGCCCCCAATGTCACAGGGCAACGCCGGCGTTTTAATTCCTTGTTGAACAGCAGCTGTTTCTCCAGCCTAAGGGAACACACATAGACAAGGTTTCACAAAATCTAAATCTAATGTGAATAACACTCTAAGCCCCTCGGTCCCCAGGGGTGTTATCTAACATCAGGCTAATGTCTTTGAAGTCTTGAGATCAGCCATCTATCCTTTGAACTGGAAGGCCACAGAAAAGGGTTGGGTTTCTATGTGTATTAAGGCACATACTGAATTTACCTCACTGCACGTGCCTCGTTTGCTCAGGGAGTGTCAACTGCAGCGGTGCCACGGCTGCTAAAGAGATACAGTGAAGGAACAAAGACAGACTTTCTGATGGCAGCAGTGCAGCACAGCAATTGGGACTGCCCGGTGCAAGCTGCCCCACAACGCCTCAGAGTCCCTGGTGTACTACAGTGCTACGTCAGCTTGTTGCAGAATTACAGCAGCTTCTCAGGCTGATTTGTTGGCTTTTCGCTTTGCCAGGCCACCAATATCTCATCTGTTTTCCTTCACTCGGGTGAATATCAGACCCAGAAGTTCCTATCTGCTACCAGAGAGCGGTACTACACATGCAGGAGAGGGCAGATTTAGAAATGAAGGCAAGTAGTGATGATGCACGAGTGACCTGGAGGTGGGCTTTCCAGGAGAATCCATGCCTGGGCACAGTCTCCAGATTTACTCAGCAGAGTGCTCGGCAATGGCCAGCAGGTCTTGTTCTGCGTCAGTCAGGTACGTTTAAGAACATTACCCAGTACTTCCTGAGGGATTACTATGGATGACTACCAAAGAGAAACTACTTGGAGACAAGAGGATGCTTTTCAGCCGTATTGGAAGAAGTTGGGGAACACAGACACATATTGCATAGTCAGCTTCATGAGCACAGCTGGAATTCAGATGTATTTGACACAGCTTAGTAGCATTTCCAAAGGAGGGATTATGTGCTATTTCCTTCGGAGGTAGCTACTGTAGCCTGGGACAACATCATGGCTGTTATGGAAATGGCACCCCACTGGGGATGCTGAGCACTCATTGCTTTTGCATTAAGGCAGCCTCTCCACGGAGACCCGCTGCACCTTAAAAAGTGATCATACAAAAAGCAAACAAAATATTCCTCTAGAACCCCCCCTCACCCACAACATACAAGAAAAGCTGACTCCCGTGAGCTATAGAAAAGACAGCATTACTGAATATGGGAGCGTGTGTTTATACATCAGTGTTTTTAATACTGCATTGTAACGACAGGTGGGGGAGTCCTTTCAGAAGAAGGCAGGGTTGGTGTGCTCTATAATACAGCGCTTGCAATGTCGTTTAACAAATCGCAGAGCATCCACAGAGACATCGCAGTCCTGCACGTTCAACATCTGCAGGTCAAAACAGTTGGCAGCTACAATCTGCAGGCCCTGCCCAGTGATGCTCTCACATGATTTCAGGCTCAGGCGCTTCAGGTTGAAGCAGTTGAGGGCTAGAAACTCTAGGCCGGTGTCTGAGACCAGAGGGCACTTGCCAATATCTAGCGATTTGAGTTTTGTGCAATTTTTGGCGAGGTACTCCACACCGTGGTCCGTGATGCCCTCGCAGCCCCGCGCATTGAGGTAGCGCAGCTTGCTGCAGTATTTGGCAATGTAACGGATGCCCACGTCTGTGATGCGGCCGCAGTGAGCGATGCTAAGGTATCGGAGGCGCGACTCCAGCTTGGCAATCTCCCGCATGCCGAAGTCACTGACAAACCGACAGTCGCTCACACTCAGTTCTTTAATGGATGTGCAGTAAATCATCAGGTAGCGGAGACCCTCGTCGGTGATGCGGACACAGCGGCGCAGGTACAGGTGGGTCAGCTGAGTGCAGTGAGCGGCGATGGTGTGCAGTCCTTCGTCCTCCAGGACGAAGCAGTCTGTCATGTCCAAGTAGCGAATGGAGATTTGTTTCCCATGTAAGGGAGACAGCTTGATGGAGGCTTCGCGAGTCAAACTGATGCACGTTACTTTGGAGCAGCCTAAGTGGAAAAACACAGCGAATTTAAGCAAGCAGCAAAAACAAATCACACAGCAAGACCAGAACGGTTGGCTTCAAATTCCGTGCTGGATGTGATGAAGATATCTTCACATTGCAAGAGCAGAATCATCGTGACTAACTACCCTGAATTTGCTGTGATGTGTCCCTTACACCAGAGGAAATAATAAACTCCACTGGAGTCAGTGAGGTTACTTTGGGATTTTGAGCACCAGCAAAGCAACAAACCAATTTTGTCCATATCCCAAATGTAAAATGATGGTCCGAGGTTTATCTCGGGACAGTCTGTGATCTGTTACTGCAATATAAACCCAGTGACAATTTGAGAAAATGGTACTACATGCCGACCAACACAGCTTTTTGATCAGAGGCAGTCTTATTGCTGACTGGCTGAGTTTGTAAACCAACATCAGAGGCTCTTTCACCATCCAACCCCATTATAAAAAAGACAAACCCCACCCACCCTCCAAAAAGCATTTGAGGAACAGATGTGAATCCAGCCCCAAGCCTGCAATGCGGGAAGGATGCAAAACTACGGCAAGACTATGCAGAAGGGTGGACAGTTGGGTAACCTAAGGAGAATGGGCAGAGTCAGCAGGAGCCAAGAGACTGGTAAGGGCACGAGAGGACATGGACAGACGCAGAAAAGGACTATTTCCAGTGAGAAAGTCTGGCCATGAATGGAGGTAACTAGGTTAGAGGAGAAACACCAGACCTTGCAAGGAAAGATAAAGAGCTAGATTAAAGGGAAAAACATGCTCACACACTTCCCCCATTTTTAACCTCCACTCTGTGCATGGTGATGAATGAAAGCTTTTTTTGGAAAGTGCTGTTTCTGCTGCACTGCAAACTGGCAGTCTCAGGCTCCTGAAGGGAAATTCTTGTCTGTGCCAAGTTCAGCTGGGCACATTGCATTAGCATAGCTAGAAACAGCTGCAAGGAAGAAGGGGGGGGTCTACCTGTTAGTGATCAAGGCCCAACAGTTTTAGCCGTAAACGTCTACTCAGACAAATTCTGCAGCTTATGCCTAAAGAGGTCCCCCTGAGGTAGGGATTAAAGGAACTTTTCTGTATTGCTGAAACACCAGCCAGGGAAGATGAATTGACCCATGAAAAGCCAGAAAAGTTAGGATGATGGCCTTAGAGCTCTGTTTGTCAGAAATGATGCACAAATCCTGTAATCTGGAAGTAAAGAGCATGACAACATATGAAGACCAACTCAAAAACTTGAATGACCCAAACCCATACCACTTGATACAACAGGTTCTCATGCAGAGGTTTAGTGGAAGGTATGAATATGCTTCAGTTCTTAAAAACAAAAAGGAAAAAAAATCCCTTGAGGTAATCCACTGGGTTTACACAAAGGCTGTAAGAAGTATGGGATATGGACTTGAAACAGTTTGCCACCTGAAATTAGATTTCTACATTCCTCATGTGAATCTGCAGCTGGATTTTTAATTTAGGCTTCAAATTTATTTGAACAGGTGCAATTTTACCTCAGGCCTCACACAATGAAACGGGCGAATTGTCCGCAGGTTATGCAGAAGCTCTGAGATCTTGAAGCAAAGCACTTTGTTCAACGAACAACATCTTCTTAGAACTGAATACTGCTATTTCCTCTTCAAACTGCATTGCAGACCAGGTTAAGTTATGGTGCAATCTTTGGAAATATGTTTGCCTTCAAATATATACTACATGCACGCTCAATAATGCAAAGTGATTTTTCTAAAGGGAAGCAGTACAATACTAATGGTGTAAAAATTTCACCTCTAATATGTTCTTTGGAGTAGATGACACAAAATGCACCACAGAAGTCCCCATCCTTGACATGGCTTTCCACAGAAGAAGGTGGCACCTAGACAGAGCTCTGCTGGACCTGACATAGCTCTGGCTATTGTGTTTGCCTGAGGAGGTTGCTGGATTAAGGAATCAGTCTGGATATTTTACATGCTGACCAGAATTCAATTTTAAAATCTGGCTAAGTGAGAATGAAGGGTTGACGAGGCTGAGGAAAATGTTCTGTCTGCTGAGGATCCACAAAGGGGAATGCTTTAATGACTGCAATTAGAAAGTGAATGGGTCACAAGTCCTACAGCACGGTTAAAGTTGTTGTACATCAGTGTGTGATTGCTGTTTTGACAAGCTAAGCATCATCTTCTCCAGTTACTTTGGCTACACTGTAAAATATTTAAGGGGAAGGGTATTCAAAACGGTTTCACCAGAAAAAGAGTCCATGTTGATATAGAACTGCTTGATTTTTAGGCAAAATGACAGGTTCCTGGGTCTGTAACAATTTTTCTGCCCTAAATAATAAAGAATGTAAAAACAAAGCTCTTGTAGCAGGATTTTCCATAAAGTAAGTGTAACTGATTTTTAAAAGGGAGGAGAAACTTCCAAACAGATTTGAAAAAAAAATGTTGGCTAACATGTTAAATAATAACTTGCAGTCAAGCTCCACCAACTTCTAGAGATATCTAAGATCTGCCCACAAAGTAGATGCTGAGAGCGACAGAACTTACATTGTGGAAAACTCTAAAAGTTAATATGAATGTCTGTTTTTGACATTAAAGATTTTGCTATGTTATTGCTGCCAAGTAACCATCCAAGAGGGAGAGGGATGCAACTAGATGTACAACTGTGAACTGGGTTTTAATTAACTAGCTACAAGTATAGTGTTATCCTCCAGTACATGTACCTGCACATTGCTTGAGCATGTAGGTGCAAGCCTTGTCCTCCTAACTACTCCTTGGACTTGATTACAGGAAAGATCTTCTCATGTAAGACCTCCTCAATTTAGCCCAGAATTTGTCCAAGGACCTAGAGTGCAGCCTCGTTTCAGACAAGCCCAGGGAGAATCTGTACAGCAACCAAAATTGCTGTTTGAAATCTTCTTCCTGGAATCCTTTTTGTAAGACACTCAGATATGAAAAAAAGTTGTCTTTTTAAATTTCTGGCCTCCCCTGTCTTACCTTCTGTTTAAACACTTAGTACCCAAAGAGCAGTAAGAGAGAGGGCCACTTAAATACTCGTGGCACAGCCTGAGCCAGGGCTCAGCTTTTAGCACTTGCCTTCATACCACAATGCAGACTGATGCAAATCTGTGCCCCTGCCTTTTGAAGAGGAAGACTTACAGCTACAGATGTATGGACTGCTTTTCATGTTTAGTTTGTAAGCCCAGGGATCACCCCTTCTGTTTGGCAAAATGGAGAAAAGAGAGAAAGCATGAGAGCAAGAAAATTCACTTCTATAGGAAACCTCCACAGAGATGGAACGAGGTGATGCTTTAAGAAACAATTTGAATCTGCCCAACAGCATCACCATTTGCTCTCAACCAAGGCTTTCTCCTGCTCCAGTCCTTGAGGTGTTGTCCACCAAACCAATTATACTTTCTTTTGCCCTAAATCCATTTCCTTTCTTCCCAGAATACCTGCTGGAACTACCTTTTCCTGATGCTGTAAGATGCCCCTTCCCTGCCAATTTTGCAATTTGTTACTGAGTGGAGATGAATCTTTGGTAAGACTCCAAGAGCAGCTGTTCTTCACTGAAGACTGATGTGTTTACAGAAGGTGTGTCCTGCCCTTCCAGCAAGGAAGAAGTGAACGGGACATAACTGGCAGGATTATTATCCTGTGGATAATAGAGTTTTTTTAAAAAGATGACGTCTGCATTACACAAGCAGCAGCCTCCATAGGAACCAAATCATGCGAGGTGAATGCAATCCTTGGCACACATATTATGAAGATGGATCAGACTCAGTCTTCATATAAGGACTTTACTGTGCTGTATTCATCATTGTGGGCTTTGCTACAACTGAGGTCGCTTCTAGCCCTAGAAGATAGCATTTAATTTGCTTAGATGGATTCATTTCCTCTCCTTCTGCACATGCCACCAAGTACAGCATTGTGTGTGAAATACATAAAGTTACTCAGAGATGATCATTACATATCCTGACAAACTGTGCGGGCAATCCTTCAAAAAAACAGGGTCCAACAAAAAAAAAGAAGTAAAAACCATTTTGATACATCTTATTTCAGCCAGACTGAAGGAGGGTAAAATGGAATCCTGCTTCTGAAACATCCTCCAAAATTACCCAGATCAGAACAAAAAAAGCATGCTCAAAACAAGACCTGAGAGATCCATTATCCTCAATTCATATGCAGGCACATGCAGCAAAAGCTGTGTCTGAACCCAAACACCCTGACTTTTGTGAATGTTCAAAACGAGGATTTTTCCCTCGCCTGCTCCAAAAATGAAGGATAACTTTGAAAAATGTGAGATTAAAATTACTTTCCTGTTCCACTGATGAAACAAAATTAAAGGAAGACAGGTATTTTACTCACCCCTTACACTCTTTAGACCAAACTGATGAGCTTTTAGGGACAGACACCAGCTTCTAGGTCTGAAAGTAACAGGCTTGGGAAAACCACAAATGAAGACAGATCCCAAAAGAACATATTTCAAGACCTGGTATCCTCTTTTCATTTTCCTTGCTTTTGAAAAAGTCACCTTTGGTCTATATCATATCTATCAGTAGAAGCTGTAGACCAAAGCATTTTCAGCCACCTACAAGGAAAGTTGTCAAGTACACTCGGTGCATCAGCTAATAAACTGGTGTGCCAAGGCAGTTCATCCTCAGCTCAGCAATTCTACTTCTCCTGTCTCTCCAGGCCCAGGATACTGGAGACACTCAACTCTTTATACCACCCTAGAGGATGTAGTAAGAAAAGCATAAATACGCCTGGGATACAGGCAGCCTTCAAAGTGGTATGTGGCTCTAGTCTAAATCACACAGGCACATACATTTTCTCCTGGTTTTGGAGATGCTTCAACCTGAACATGTGGTTAGCAATCCAGAGCTAATGTCAGTATGTACTGACAATAAGTAGCTCGTGTGCAAGGTCATCGCGAATAGACTCCATGGGACAGGACTCCCATGGAGTCCCGTGAAGAATCCTTATTACCTGATGGTTTCAGACAATGATCACAGAAAGTGAGTAATTCTGATTTGTTACTATTTGTTTTGATGCCATCCATGACATTCTGCCATACTAGGCAATACGAGGTAAAAGATTGGATAAAACAGTTAAAAAAAATAAAAGGCAGGAAAAAGAAAGCAAATCAGTGTACACCAGATAGGCAGCCTTGGAAAAATCAGTTTATCTAGGTACCAGCGACTCAACAACGTTGCTTCCTATCCCCACTTTGCCCTGCTTGTTTTGTAGCCATCAGTACCTCTGCAATGGCAAACCTGCTCCAGCTGGTTAATATCAACATTAGACTAATAAGAAGGTGAGATCACAAAATAAGTATTGAACATCAAATTTACTTCAGTGCTTTACTTGGCTGCATCCTTTTAATTAAGTGCCAATCTGTTTGCAGAGAGGAAATTTTGTGTGGCTGATCTTGGGGTAAAAACATCTTGTTTCCTTAGAGCAGGTCTGAGAAAAATTGTCTAAAACAATTTTGCTAATCTAAACAGCTGCAGTGATATATTGTAATTGGGTGAAATGAAAAGCAGAAAGCCACTAAGCAAATTTATACACTATTAATAAATACATACACTACTATTAAAAAAAAAAAAAAAAAAAAAGACCAAGCTAGCTAAGTCTGGTTAAAATAGCAATGGAAAGAAGTTTAGCTAGGGATGACAATTGATATTTACATCCAGACAAAAGCCTACCACTGATTCTGAGCTCCTCCTCAAGTCACTCATAAAATTACAGATATATGCATTTTATATATATCTCATCTACTTACAAATGATGTATATATAAAAGACAAGTTTTGCTCTAGTAACTAGCCTTCACTGTATGATATACCACTGACTGCAACATGGGCCCTTGTAAGGGTGCTTTATGCAAAAATCTAAATAGTCCTTGTGCTATTTGAATGGGCCATCTCTGCTAGCTTGTCTCCACCAGAGGAGGCCTGGCCACTCAAGAGGTGCTGCTGGCATCTGAGGCACTGAGATTCTAGCAGTGCCTGTCTCACCGGTACTGTGTTAGCAGACTGGCATTCCTACTTCGAAAGACAACACAGAAAGGGAAATCATCTCCACCCCTGGAGGGACTGTAGCCATGGGTAAGGCCATGTTGGAGCAGGTTTACTTCTGAGGGGACTGTGGCTGTGGGTTAGGCCATGCTGGAGCAAGTATATCTCTGTAGGCATTGTGACCCATGGGTAAGGCCATGCTGGAACAGATGCACCTCAAAGCAACTGTGGCTATGGGTAAGTCTATGCCACAGCAGGTATACCCCTGACGAGACTGTGGCTCATAGACGAGGCTCCCCTTGGAGGAGGTACGCTCCTAAGGGACTGCAGTCTGTGGATAAGTCCAAGCTGGAGTAGGGGCAAGGGGATGAGTTCATTGCAATGTTAAACCCTATGGTCTGGTCCAAAGGGACCAGGGGTGCAGATTGTAATGGAAATGCCTTTAAATTGTTGTAACCCTGGTTTTGAGTTGAATGTTATAGGAATTACTACAGCATGAACCACCTGAACCAATGGAGGACAAGCCTTACAAGAAGAAGTGCAAGTGCAGCAGTGACCCAATCTGAGCTGGCTTTGGTGGCCAGTAACTCCGTGCAACATACCACCTCTCCTGTCTTGAGTGACTGCCATAACAGATGGAGCCCAAAGTCATGGACTAAATTAATTCAATGGACATTTTGTGGACATTTATGGACATTTTATGGACATTTTACAAGGGTGGTCCATAGACTAAGGGAATGATATCAGCATATTATATCAAAGGATGGGAAAGGGTGTGGTTGTTAATGAGCATTTATTGGATAGTGTGGAACCTGAGCATGGCATAAATGGTATGGAATAAGGGGTGGAATATTGTGCTGGTTTTAGCTGGGCTAGAGTTAATTTTCTTCATAGTAGCTAGTATGGGGCTATGTTTGGGACTTATGCTGAAGACAGCATTGATAATACAGAGTTGTTTTCATTATTTCTGAGCAGTGCTTACACAACGTCAAGGCTTTTTCTGCTTCTCACACTGCCCCATCAGTGAGTAGGCTGGGGGTGCAGAAGAATTTGGGAGGGGACGCAGCTGGAACAGCTGACCCAAACTGACCAAAGGGGTATTACATACCATATGACATCATGCTCAGCAATAAAACAGCTGGGGGAAGAAGGAGGAAGGGGGGGATGTTCAGAGTTATGGCATTTGTCTTCCCAAGTAATGATCACATGCAATGGAGCCCTGCTTTCCTGGAGATGGCTGAACATCTGCCTGCCAATGGGAAGTAGTGAATGAATTCCTTGTTTTGCTTTGCTTGCGTGTGTGGCTTTTGCTTTATCAATTAAACTGTCTTTACCTCAACCCACGAGTTTTACCACTTTTACTCTTCCGATTCTCTCCCCCACTGTGGGGGACTGGGCAAGTGGCTGTGTGGTGCTTAGTTGCCAGCTGGGCTTAAACCATGACAGGGGCCAGGGGTTTGACAAGCATGAGGCACCCATATTTAAATATTTCCTGTTACCTGACACATCCAGGTGTTCCAGGTTTGGGCACAGTGACACGACATCAAAGACCGCCTCATTAGAGATGTTGTAACAGCCAGACACCTCCAGCCTCCTCAGTTCTGGACAGCACTGGGCAATGATGTAGAGTCCTCTGTCTGTGAGCCGCCTGCAGCCACTAACAATTACTGTCTCCAACATGAGACATACGTTGGGTGTATCCTGACAAAGCCTCCGGGTCAGCACTTTAAGAGCCCTGTCTACATTGATCGTCTCGCCGGTCAGGCGAATAGTCCTCCAAAGTCTGGGGTCCCAGGCAAGGTTATACCAGCGGCGGCACACACGGGCACAGCGGCACAGCTGGTTGGTGGGCAGGAAGGAGAATATCTGGATCATGGAGTGGTCGGGCAGCCGGTCTATGTTGGCCTGTTCCTTCTGGTGCTTGGATGCCAGTCGGATGAGAGGATGAGTGAGACGGGTTGGAGGCGGCGAGTGGACCATGGCAACAGTTTCCCCAGTGACTGAGGATGAAGACGTCGACGACCCTCTGCCATTCTGGAAACCAGGGGAATTCGGTGGAAATATTAATGCTGGACTGGGTGTGCTGAGCGTCCGCATGCTCAGGTCGGAGTCTGGAAGACAAAACACAGAATTTCATTAAGGAGCGGGTGGGCGCAGAGCTCTTGGTGCAACACAGCACCCTGCTAGCCCATTTGTTAATGGAACATGATGGGCTTCAGGGTTTGGGGCAGGGGGTTAAGCAGTCATTTTTACTAGTGAGAATGAGGAAACACTTATTCTAAAACCTATCTTAGATTATACTCTGGAAATACTGTTCACCTTAGTGCTGGGTACCTGACAGAGGTGCACTCCTAGGTGTCTGTCAAAGCTATGCTACCAAAGGAGGGGCTGTGGGTCTGAGCCTTGTAATGAAGAGGAGACAGCAGTGGAAGTCCAGGGATTTTAATTCTTTACACTCTCAACTAAACACTGCAAGAAATGAGTACATTTAAGTCAGAGGCTTTTTTGACAGAAAGTAACTGCCAATAACCTACGCAGCTGTGAGCTGTTAGGGGAGGAATGCTGTGGTCCTTCGCCTCTCAACTTCTACAGTGGGAGGCCAAAGAAGAGCTCACAAGGTAAACGCTACTTTGTTCATCAGACCTGGGCAGATGGGAAAAGCACAACCCTGTACACTTATTTTCATTGTGTCATTAAATAAGTTCATTTTTCATTCATGCAAACTGGGACTCAACAGTTTAACCAACAGCCCAGAGACTAGTTCTTGAAGGGGGGTTGGCTGCACCTCTTCATGCGCATGCAGAAAGCGCTTCCTTCCAATGGACTAAAGTGAACTTCAGTTTGATTTGAAAAAACAGGCCCAGAAGAAAGAGGTGAAGAAACAGCATGCCTGGAAGCTTGTTACAGAGCTGTTGCACAACATTTACACAATCTTTTTGCTAGTGTTAATTGTCACACTAGAAGCAGTCAACCCCAAAAAACCCACACAAAACAATTTGCTACTTCTTTACCATCTTTATTTCACTATACTGGCAAAAAGCAGGCACAAAAATAAAGGGCCTCTGCTACTAAGAAAGGTTGCCTTTGCTGTAATATTATTTCAACTGTTTTCCCTCTGTGCTGACATTGCTGCCTATGAGTCATTTCCACTCCTGCTCCCAGCTCTCCACGCAGAGCAAGTAAAAGACTGGAAGACAACTAGGACATAATTTTGATAGTCAAGCAAATGCCATGAGTAATACATTTGGAGACCCTGAGATATTTCATCAGTACGCTACACAAGATGTAAGCAATGTATGACAGACGAATGCTACTGCTGAGCACACTCCTTCCATCTCTGACCTCTCAGTACTTATCTCAATAGAAATTCTTTATGACGGAAAGCATCATCGAAAGATGAATACAGGAACCACAATTTAGTGCCCAGTAGAATAACAAATATCACAAATGGAGTAAGAACAGTGGTTTTAGAACACCAAGCTTTCCTCCACGTCACATCTTCTGCTGTCACTTCAGTGGTCAGAAGTTTCAGGGAAGCGTGCAAAGACATCTCCTTAAGTAACACTGACTCTACAGCTCTGTGACTGTGACAGCATCGATACAGACTAGGCAGGGTACAGTCGGAAACGCAGTCAACAAACCTGCCCAAATCTGGGATAAGGCTGAGTTTTTAAATTAAGTACATTTTAGACGAATTTGATCAGTGTATTACACATGAATTTCCCCATCAAGCTTTTACTTAGCCCAGCACAAACTCGCTCTGATCTCACTAGCTACAACAGTAGTAACCACAGGCCTGCATTTTCACAGCGTGTCTGCAAGGGAGAGAGGCACAACTATTCAGCTGAAGAACCCAAGACACAAAGTCCAGCAGCTTGCCCAAGATCACCTAGTTCAGTTGAAAAGAGATCAAAATCATCATCTCACACTGTGAAGGAAAAACCTACCCTACCCAGCTTCTTCCCGCTTCCTCTTCGCTATCTCATTTCACTTAGAAACTCAATATTTCAGTAAGTGACAGGAAAAATATTTTCTTCAAGGCTTCTAAGTCTATGCTACGGCTCTGTGGACCTAGCCCAGGGATTTGTGTATTTCTGGGCAAGAACCATATCTTAACGCAGAGTGGGTTTTGCAGACGCTCTGCTCCCCTTTGAGACCTCCTAATACCCCCCTGGCAGCTATTGCAAATAATTGCATCGGGGATTGTTATTTGGAAAGCGTCTGGTATACTCCAGTATTTTAAAAATGAGATTTACAGCTGGAGAGAAAAAAACCAACACACCAGCAGCAGCCAGGCTCCTGCAGACAAGCACTGACTCCGCAGACCACTTAGGCAACAGTCCCCTGGATTAATTTTTGCAAGGACTTACCATATGTTTGACCTCCCTCACATTACCACCAAAACCAATGACGATGCCTGAAGTTAAACATGTGCAGAAGATGTGGCAGACTTGGAGCCTTTACTTTTTGCTCTTTTCTTGAGATTTTAAGAGGATGCTTCTAATACAACAGAACACACATTTTTTCCAGTGCTGGATGTATCTTTTGGCATTGTGAATTCCTCTCCTTTCCTTTTACTTTTTCATTTGCTTTGGGCTTTTTTTTTTTTTGTTTGGTTGTTGTTTGGTTGGTTTTTTTACACAAACCAGCACAAAAAGGGAAAACAAAATTATATAAATAAAACCCACAGAACAAACACTTGTTTGTACACCACAGACTAGATGGAACTAAAATCAAAAGCAAAAAGTTTCTTCTTTTAACATCTGCTATAAACAATTTTTAGTACTGTGGGAATGCTTACCTCCTGTAAGACAGTCTTCTAGCACATTTTGAAAACACAGATTTTTAGTCAGTTATTGTTGAACACACCTAAAAATCTCTGCAGGGTTACATCCTTCCCTACTCTCCATTCCTACTTAATTATAAAAATGCGTTTAATATTCCATGATTCTGCCCCCCTCCCCTGGTGATCAAAGCACCAAACTAAAATGGCTGATCTCCACTCCTTTTGGATCAAAAGTAGCATTCCTTCATCACTCCTGAGCACACTGTGAATAATCAATACCTTAGACACTCTGCATGCGTAATGAATTATGAAAATATGTTTTTTAACTTAGACCTAGAGCTAAAAAAGGTTTGACCTTCTGTTTTATGGGTATGCTCCGTGCTTGCTTCGTGCTCTCTTAATTCTCTCATTAGTATAGCAGTTCCAGATGTGCATCCTGTATTTCCTTTACCTTCCATCCTGAAGGTGCGTCATGTGAAACTTGCTCCCTCCACCTTCGGGGCATGGACTTCCAGACAGACACAGACACATACATACACGTGCACCCCGTCTCCCCACCCCAAAGTATTTTGGGCAAAGACTGTAGTGTTGTCATGATGTTCAAACAAGAGAGTCGAGAGAGCATTGCTGGTCTGCTAAGCCCATAATGCAATATGGTCTTAGACAGGAATTTTGCTGGTAGCTCAGCTGAACTCTGTACAGAGGTATTCCTGCTTACTGTTCGTTGTACACCCCTAAGGGGGAAAGAAAAAAATAGCAGGTGAGTCCATGAACTTTTTGCCAGTAAAAGCTTGGAAAGCTTTTTGCTAGCATTTAAAGCTTCAGCAAAACACTTGGTCTACTGTACATTTTCCAGACTTTTCAAGTGTTGTTGGGAGGGGCTTCCTGTAGCACTATCTGAACCTCTAAGGGCTTCCTTCAAATTTTGTTCTTCACCATTTACTGAGTAACAGTCTGAGTCAGTCTGAGACAGGGTAACTTAATGACAGCGTGACATTAATAAATGCAACCCTGCAAGTGCAAATGAAGTCACTGACTGAAGTTCTCAATACACATCTTTCCACACACATGCTCTATACAAGCATTTCTTTTCCTGAAAAAAACCTAATCGTTTACAAGCCTGAAATGCCGCTTTACATTTTGGTGATCTTAGAAAGTAAAAAACAAATTACAAAGCAGCCCTGTGCTTCCCCCTCTACAACCTCTTTTGCCCCTCTCCCTCCCTAGTTACCAATCTTTTGTGCAAGATGCTTTTTATTAAAGCTTTACTTGGGCTCTGAAAACTGTTTGTTGATGTAAGAGAATATTTCTTAACAATCTTTAAAGAAATCTTAAAAGATGCGTGCCAGAAACAGAACTATAAAAGCTGACACAGAGGGAGAAAATGCACTGGAGGGAGTTTTCTTATTCTATTAGGAATCTGGTTTATTTCAAAGGATTCCCCTCCCTCCCCCCCTACCAGTTTGTTTCCCAATTAATACATACATCTGGGGAAAAAGAGCCTTTAAATATATATGATTTAAATCAAGATCTAGTCTCTGTTCCTTCTGGCATTGACAACAATATGCAGTCTCCGATTTCAGAACCAGAGAGAGAAAACAATGTTGTATTTTTGTTAGTCCAGCAATGCACTCTAACACAGGACACTTGGTGTCCAGATCCCAGCATGGACTTTTTAAGATTGAACCATTTTCCATGCTTAAAGCGTGACTCCATGCCATGGCACCTTCCACTATGGTATTGCAGGTGTGCCTTTTTTAAAGTGAATCCCATACCGAGCTCTTCAAATTAACAAAATTAAAATGAAAATTTTGGTAAATGTCAGTCAAACTTCAGATTCTTATCTGACAACTAAACAGGATCCTTTGTGGTGATCTGCTGTCACCACTGAGGTTTTTAGCAAAACTAAGGCAAGAATTAAACCAAACTATGTTCAGGCTCTGAAAAGTCAGTATAACTGAGAAAAATAAGAAGCAACTGGCATTTTCGTCAAAACGTCAGATGCAAAATAATGTGTGCAAGAAGCATTTACACATAGTACAGAAACATCACTTACTTAGCATCTCTTCATCAGTAACAGCGTCGCATAGATATTACATATTTTACTAAGTGCAACGTGGGTATAGACTGCACGTTTTTACCACGATACCATCAACTTTGTGCATGCCAAGGAAGTACTCCTTTTGCAGAGACTATGGAAAGTGGGAGCTTAATGGCTGTCGCTGCTACAGTCTACAGTGCCAAGAGGAACAGAAGCAGCTGACAGGCTTCTACAGGGGGAACATTGTGGGCTGATTCAAGGAGAGACTTGTGAATTTGACAGACAGATGTCAAATATGGCTGTGCGCCCTTTGAGGAGATTAGGAAAAGGAGTCAGCAAGGACAGCAGGCTACAACAGGGCCATTCTCTTTCTAAGGCCCTGGGCATGGACAAAGTCCCAGAAAAAGTGATACCTACAAAAGAGCGTCTCCTACATCGCAAACATCCTCAGGTGTTTCTCTCAGGCTGTTACCCTACTGACCTCGGTTCCTCCCACCTCCAGGAGGCTGGAAGGGATCAGAGAGCCCATGATAGCGAAGACACAGCTGGAACAAAACTCACTGTGCAAACTTGCACAGGTTGCAGCAGTCAAGCGTGCAAGAGGGAAAGGGTTGCTCGGCAGAGACACCTACGTGATTTTGTAGCCTTTTACAACCAAGAACGTACAGAATGAGAAACGGAGTTGGATGAGCTCTCATCTCTCTCAAAGTACACGAAGTACGCTTAAACCATCTCCGATGTGCATGTCTGCCCTGTTCCTAATTTCCAGGGACAGCTATTACTCAGCTCTCTGAGGTGCCTGTTCCAGTGTTGTCACCATATCAAGTTTCTAAGTTTTTCCTCTTAACCAACTCATACAAGAAGCTGTTTCTTGCCCCTCTCCTATTTATTGTGAAGAATGAGAGTTCTCCACTCTTCCTGCAAGGATTCCTCACATGCATTTGCTTAAACTTCAGCCCTTTCTTCCTAGTCACATTACTAATATTGACATTTTCTCCTTGTTTCTCCTTTAGATTTTCTCCAATCTGCATGTATTTCTCTTAAAGCACAATGCTCCAAACTGAGCACTGCACACTACCGCACCTCACCAGCAGCGGCTAAAGTGGAGTCCTTCCCACCTATGTTTCATGGAAACCACACTGTCAACTTTCCAGACTTCAACAGTCTCAGAAGGATGATGCATTCACTATGTGATTCAACATATCGCCCAGATTCCCATGTGCCATACAGCTGCCTGGCTATTTATTTTCTTCATCCATGTTTATATAATCTATTCATCTTCCCCACACCTGTCTCCTTAGAGTGTAGTATGTTTTCTCTCTCCTTAATCTTCTATTTCTTCAAGAGCATTTTGAGTACTGAGCAACCTTCTCAAATTGCCCTCATTTTCAGTTTTCCAAATATACTGCAGGTCCAGTGTCATAAATTTTAGCCCATTCTTCTGTATATTGGTAATTTTATGTCTGAACTCAATTCAAACAGATGGCGTCTGCAGAGGGATGGAAAAATTTAGCAACCTAGTAATGAATACTGTAGGGCAGATCCCTAAAGGGTCCTTCTTGAAACATCATCACAGTTGACAAATACCCAGTGATAACTATGCAACATACTATACCCTTCAGTGGCCACCTTATGACGTTTTCATTTAGTCCGTATTCCACCATTTCCAACACAGGCATGCAAAAGTCTAAATAAACCTAAGATGGGTTACAGCTACTGTTTCCCTCTCACCAGACAATTTCTTCTTACCAACAGAGAAAATTAGATTGAAAACTTAAGAAGCGTAAGGTCAAGGGAACAAAACCCTTCCGCAAAGATGAAAACATTTCTTATCCTGTGAGATCTTGCAGGTTGTTCAGCTCTCTTTTGGAGAGCAAAGACCTGCGACAAAGCTCGATTTTTCAGTCTAAGAATGAGCAGCCTTGGAGCTCATGAAGTAATCTCACCCACATGCTCCTGGAAGGAACAGTTCCACAGAACTTAAAATAACCTTTTATAGTTTTTAAAAACCTCCCATAGAATGTAATAAGAAACTGTACCTATTGTGCAAGACTAGAAACTTTGTTACAAGACCATGTGGAAGAGGGATACGTTAACTTAAATTTGAAGCCATTTCATAGTAGTTTCTGTGTGACATTTTACACCTTGGATTATACTGGTGTAACTTCCCTGGGATGTTGAGCTCCAGATTTCTTTAGTCTATAAACTCCGCCACATACATTTGGAGACCTGATCTTGGATTCCTGGCATAGTCACACTAGATGCTTAAAGTCAAACAGCACTGCAAGTGAAGTAATTGTTACAGTTTTATTAAGCAAATAATTCTTCCTTACAATGTATTTGTCAAAAGCTGGAACTAATTTTCCCCCTACTGACTTTGTCCCCTGCCACTTGGCAAGAATTAATTTTATCCCTGTATTTCTGAACAGAGCTAAAAATACCAAGACTAAGGGGGGAAAAAGAAAAAATTAATCAACTTATTAATTTATGAAGTCAGAGCATCTTAATTTTGCCTTCAGTACCACTGGTGATACTAGTACATCAGTTCTGAGAAAAGGGTTTGCCAATGCATCATTGCTAGGAAATTACATAGAGATAGATGGGATGGTGCATTTTTTCCACATTCAGTAAATATCTAACTCCAAAATTAATTCCATACATGCTTAAGTACAAACTCTTCTTAAACCCCTTGAGGTCAGATGCTCTCCCAACTCCTTGTGGTATGCCAGGGAGCTCCTCCAGCTGAGCTAGTTTATGTCTACATTAGCAGCCCAGAAAGAGGAGATCTGTGGAGCAAAACTGTTACTGCTGAGAACCTGACATCCACAGGCCTGGGAAATGGGTGTTAGCTTTTGGACAATGTCTAATTTCATCCCCAAACCTGAATGCTCACTAGGGGCTGCCTCTGGTGCTTTAGGTGTCCTGCCAGAACCTATTTTTTGCTTTAGTGTCACCTGAAAGTAATTGGGCTCATACACCTCGTGGTGGTAACTAAAGCATGGTAAGCAGGGAATAAGGGGAGAATAATTTCAAAAGTGAGCTTCAGACCTCAACAAAAATGCTAGCGTAGATGAATCCACTGGCCAGTGAAGAACCCCCTGTCCACCTCCTGCAAACCCTGAGTTACTACCTCCCAACCTAACCCATACCACGTAGAGGAGAGGCATCCTGTGCCCTGCTGGGGTCTCAGGACTGGGTTATCAATGGACCGGACACGTTGCATTTCATTGTCCCCCATTTTCAGGATTACCCCACCTATGGGGGTCCAGTCCTTTGCTGTTCAACGCATTGCTTTGAAACGTGCAAACCAAATGTGGGTAAAATGAAAATAAGCATTTACAAGATGCTTATATATAAGCATCTGCTATATATGTCTCTATAAAGGTTTAAGATAAATAAGAGAACAAAAAGATAGCAAGTTTGCTTAATTTCAAAGCCATACTAAAAAGCCTGCCATTCCCTCTCTCTCCACCTGACAAGCTGTTAGAAAGTCTTAATTAACTCAAGAACTCCATCCTGGTGAATACAAAACACCTTCTCAATTCATCTAGAGAACGACTTTGTTCTGTGAAACAGGCTTACAACTATGTTCTGTCTTTTCTTTGAGTCTTTCTGACTTACTCCAAGGTCAAAATTTTGACAGGTAAACCACTTTCCTGCCTGACTAGGCAACATCTACACTTCCATGTTCCATTTTTTTATCTATTCATCTTCATTTTTCATTTAAAACCACTTTACATAAATATAGGTAAGATGAGTACACATTGCTCAATACTGGCTCTCAAGCTATGCATACGTGGCCAGAACCAGTCGCTTAGAGTGAAACTGAGCTGGGGCAACCTGATCCTACTCTGTCTTTGAACAATATGCTGACATGAAGTTTGTGTTGATGCAAATGTATCTTTGCAATTTATATAGAAAACTGGAACAGATGCCTAACGACTCCCAACTTCAAAATGCAGAAATCCAGTCAGCTGGCTCCAGTCAAGTGTAGCTATTCCACTATTTCACCTGTCAAAAATGGAAGAATTTGCAATAAAAGACGTATCAGTTTGCATTATTATAGAACTTTAAGATAAGCTGCTGAACATAAATTTATGGGAAGGAAACATTTTCAAAATCCCCAATTGTTCACGTGGATCAAAACAAAGAGGACCTGCAGAACCCTGAAATGTAATTCTGGTAGATGTGCATTGCTCTAAATGGAAAATAACATACAAAGCAGAGGAATGCTTGCCTTTGAAGAAAGCTGACAATATAATCACTTTGTTGTGTAATCAAGATGACTTGCATCCAGTTGGTAGCAAACTCTACAGTAGACAATTCCCCCAAGAATGACTGTTTCCAGCTTATTCACCAAAAGTGAATTATTCGTGGAAAAGAACATTGTTTTTCATAATTAAATACTGCCATTTTAAAAGTGCACAACTCTCAGAAATGGTTGACTTTCAAATTAACAAGGGATCCAGGATTTGACCTTCAAAACTGGAGAAATAAATGGTAAGCAATAGGCTAAAAAGAAGAGGGAACAGTAGCAAGAAATGTAAAGCCACGAAGTGTGCTCCCCTCTCAACACAAGTTTAGATGCTAAAGATTCATTAACTCAATAAGAGAGTCCATAGATTCCCTAAAATAAATTCAAGCTTTGTAAACATAGGCTTTGCTGATAATCTGGGAAGAGGCAGCCCTCCAAATTGTGGGACAGAATTGTACACAGCACAAGAGGAGGCCTCTAGATTAAAAAAAAACCTGCCCAAAACCAAATGACAAAGTAAAGCCAATCCCAACTCAGCTTGGTTCAGCCCAGCTACTTCTGGATTGTCCTGTGAGATACCTGCAAGTGCCCACCCGGTGTCCCAGCTGAAGGACTTGTACACCAAAGCAGATGACGTAACCCTCTACCAGGTAACTTATGAGTAAGGACATGATAACAAAACAACAACAAAAAATGCTACCAACAGAAAAGAGAATGCAACCCTCTTCTGTAAAAACCGCTCAATCAGTTACCACGTCCTTGCTCACTCCAGGGTGAGCGAGGTGAGCTCTTTTCGATCCTGTAGGAGAATTACCCTGAGGCAGTAAGACTTTTCCGGGCTTTACAGATCAGCAGAAGTGTTTATTCCCAGACTAATGCTTTTGCAGAGTAGGAGTGGCTCCATCAATAGCCCTGCCTGGGTCTGTAGGATGGCCACAGATTACAGAAAATGAGCAGAATTGTGCTAAGAGTAACTGAAGGCCAACCTGCAACACCTGCTCCTGATCAGCTCATATCCATTCAGTTTCCAAAGTTTATTTTCTTTCCCAGGAATGAGATTCCTTCAAAAGCACCTGCTAGCATCCTGGCAGGCATTCTCTTGTTTTGCAGGCAAATACCTCATTTCTAGGGTTGCATCCCTCCTCCGTTTTGACACATTGCCAAACTGATAAAACAAAGCTGGTCTCCAGGGCTTTTTGAAGGAATGGTAGACAACTTCACTTAATCCACAGTTTTATATTTCTTACAAATCCACAATGCTACCACTACGCTTACAGACAAAGGAATAAATTCAGCAAAGAGCTGGTCAAAGCCAGTTCCCCAACAAATTGCCTTTGGGACCCAGGTGAGAGGAACCCTCTGGAGTGGACGAAAGAAAAGAAACGTAGGTCTCCAAAGCAGAAACCCAGGACACCAGCACAATCTAACTTATCCAATAGCTCTCTAACAAAGGTACATAAACCGAGGATTTTTCATAATAAACACTTCATGTTATAAAAGCCCTGGAGTGACAGTCAGCAGTCCCCTTTTCTGTTACAAACACATGCAATATTCATACGACAATGCACTGAGCAAGCACATAGTGCTTATTCAGAACCACAAGGATTAAATTTTTGTTTATGGGAAATTCAGGAGTTAAGCTGGGAAAGAGACATGGCCACTGGCAGCTTTCTTCTACTAGAAAATGTAACTGGCTCAAGCCCAAGTGCACTAAGTGACGTGGATTCCTGACCGCCAGTGTGAAGCAGTCCCAGACTGTGTCAAAACAGATGGTACTTAGAACTGCAAAAGCAGTGCATTAGCTATCTTCTAAAACCCAGACCTGCTGTCTGAGGTCCCACTTGCTGTGTCTGTGACTTGTGAGGTATAAATTGCAGATTGCTATTTATACGCAATAGCATATGGTACTCTGACATTTGAGGAGTGTCAGATGTACATACGTGCAAGTAAATCAAGAATTCAGCACTCTGTATTTATGACGACTTCAATAACTTCCCAGTCTACTGAAAGCCATGATAAATAATTGCCTCATTGTGCATAAAATATTAACTGACTGTAATTACTCCTTTTCAAGTCATTGTGATTTCAGTTTACTGAAATGAGATAAACAAAATTATTCACCGATTGTTTTTATGTCATTTTGATTTCATTAAATCAAAATCAATATGCGGAAAAAGAAAATGTGATGTTTATATCTACACAATTGCTGAAAGACTTATTATTCAAAGCAAGAACTCTGGCATTATCCAAATCCTTCAGCCTCTTCTATTTCGTATTAACCTAAGCTAATTACATTAAACACCATCACTGATTTCTAGCTCTATATGCAATTTCACCTTTATCCTCAGATTTAGTATCACCAGCTTATGGGAATATCTTAGGGGGCAGGTTCAAGAACAGGACAGCAGCAGCATTTGGAATCAAGAAATATTTGGCATCTTGAGAAAAGAGAAAGGGCCTTTTCTTTATATAGCCCAAGAAAAAAGTGAACCTGACAGGGCGATCTCATCAATATATATAAATACCTGATTGAGAGTGTACAGGAGACCACGCCAGGCTCTTTTCAGTGGTGCCCAGTGGCAGGACCAGAGGCAATGGGCACAAACTGAAACACTGGAGGTTCCCTCTGAACATCATCAGGAAACACTTCTTACTGTGAGGGTGACTGAGCACTGGTGCAGGCGTCCCAGAGAGGTTGTGGAGTCTCTCTCCTTGGAGATATTCTAAAGCCATCTTGTCAACTGGCTCTAGGTGGTCCTGCTCGAGCCGGAGATTTGGACCAGATGAATTCCAGAGGTCCCCGCCAACCTCAACCATTCTGTGATTCTATGAAATAACTCTAATACATCTCCTACAAAGAGTACACAAAGTTTAAGTCCCACTTTCAAACAGGCACCGTATGAACCTTTTCACTATGGTTCCAGGCATCTTCAATTCTGACCTCCTATCATGGGGGTCTTGCAGAGTTTGTTTTTTTCATGATACCAACTCAAGCTCCATGTCAACTGGTGCCTTATCCTCCTGTTCAAAAACACCTTTTGTGACTGAGATGATAAATGATCACCCTCATCATTAAATGTTAAAGCTGAAGCAGGCAAATATTGTCAGACGGTAACACGGCCGTTAGTGAGAACTGGCTTAAGGGATACTTGTTCTGCCATGTTTATCCCCAGTCCAGAGACTTCCCTGAAGCTCAGCACTAGCTCTTGGTACCTGTAGAAAGCATGGGAACTTTTTGCCAGAATTCACTGAAAAACTAGTCTACCTCAAAACTTCCAGTAGTACCCTCATCACATGTGACAGATAATATCAGGTTTACCTGAACATCAAGTTAGTGATCTATGGGTAAAAAATCCTCTTAAGCTATTACACAGGCATTGTCTCCCAGAACTTCCTTATCAACAAACTGGTGAAGTACAGACTAGGTAAGCAGACAGTGAGGTGGACCAAAAGCTGACTGAACTGCTGCGCTCAAAGCGTTGTCAACAGTGACACAAAGTCCAGCTGGAAGCCAGTCACCACTGGTGTGCTGGGGCTAACACCATTTAACCTCTTCATTAATGGCCTAGATAATGGGACAGAGTGCACCCTGAGCAAGTTTGCAGATGACACAGAACTGGGAGGAGTGGCTGATATGCCAGAGGGTCATGCTGCCTGCCAGAGGGACCTTGACAGGCTGGAGAAAAACAGGCTGACAGGAACATCACAAAGTTCAACAAAGCAAAATGAGAAGTCCTGTACCTGGAGAGGAATAACCCTATGTTCCGGCACAGCCTGGGGGCTGATGAGCTGGAAAGCAGCTTGGCAGAAAAGGTCCTCACGGACACCAAGTTGAACGTCAGCCAGCAATGTGCCTTCACTCTAAAGAAGGCCAAGAGCATTCTAAGCTGTATGAGAAGGAATGTTGTCAGCAGGTCGAAGGAGGTGATGCTTGCCCTGCTCAGCAGTAGTGAGGACACACCAGCAGTGCTGTGTCCAGTTCTGGGCTCCCCAGTACAAGACAGACATGGACATACTGGTGAGAAATGCCACAGAGGTGATCGACGGTTTGGAGCATCTGACCTACGAGGAGAGGCTGAAAGAGCTGGGATTGGTTACCCTGGAGAAGAGAAGACTCAGGGGGATCTTATCAACATGTATAAATATCTGAAGGGAGGCCGTAAAGAAGGTGGAGCCAGGCTCTTCTCAGTGGTTTCCAGTGAATGGACAAGAGACAGCAGGTTCAATTTGAAATACAGGAAATTCCCATTTAAACAAAATTTTTTCATGGTGAGAGTGGTCAAGCATGTGATCAGGTTTCCCAGAGAGGTGTGGAGTCTCCATCCTTGAAGACAGTGTCCTGGGCAACGTGCTGTATTCGGCCCTGCTTTGAGCCAGAGGTTGGACAATCTTTAGAGGTCCCTTCTAAATGCAACTACTCTGTGATTACCAATTCAACTGAACTCATCAAGCCTCTTCTCTTTGAGGTCTTGCATAGAAGAACAAACTATGCCTAATTAAAGCAAATCAAACCCTCTTGAAAATGCCATAATAAATGTGTTAATTCACAAACTCTGAGTGAAGAAGTTAAGTAATCTTGACCTGTGTAGCTGAAGATCAAAAAGGATATGCTAATACGTACCATTACCTCCAATGTCTGTAGACAGAAGACAGAGTTGGACAGATGGAAAGGTTACTGTACTTGAGAAGGCATGTAAGGAGGAGCAGTAGCAAAGTTTGAGACTAAGAGAAAACATTGTAGTTAAGGGTTAAAAATTATCATACAGTACATAATTGTGTCAATGCATAGGCTGCTGAGAGAGTGAGTTGGGATTGACCTCTAGAGCTTTCTAGGAAGCTGTGAGATTGGAAAAAAAAAACCCCACCAAACAAAACCACAACAATAGAGGAATTCATCTATAAGAAAATTCTGCATTAAGCTGGTGTTTAGACAAGATGACCCAAGAACTTTCCCACCCTTTATCATCAGCCAGCCCTGATTTGTCAGCCATCCTTGCCTTTCTAAAACAGAGAATTAAAACTCTTACTGAAAGAATTTGTCAGTGTGCATGAAAAATGAAGGACAGAATAACAGTGAGTAATCGATGCTTGTTTTCATCAGCGAAGCTGTACCACTCTTCCATCAGGTTGGCACAGATACACAGTTTGCGCTGAGAAGCAATGCCCTTGCTACAACTTTTTCAAGGTTATTTCAAGTACACACTTTTACAGATTTTGTACTCCGGACTAGTAATATGCATACCATTCTCCATTTTGGGAGAAAAGAGAATGAGAATCATTGCAATGTACGTGATCCACAGAAGCATATTAAAGCTCGCTCATGCGGGCTGATAAGACTGCTGTGCTTCAGTGAAAATTCCTCAAGATGCTCTCTTTTTTTCCTATAATACAATGAACATACTGAAGATCCTTTTAACTTATAACTTGTGTTTGAAAGACAGCATTCGCTGGCCTCAGTTCTGGGACTCTGAGCAGCATACTCCATTGCTAGTCTTCCTCCTCGATGCAGAAAAAGTAGCATGTGTGCTCCTTCTCTGCAGAGTTGAGACTACAGACTACTTGATGGGATGCGCTATGTTAAGCTTGTGGACAAGGACTACCTGAACTACTAAATTGGCACTGAAGTCCTAGTGAATTCACACTCACACTACCTTCAGTTCAACTGACACTTTTCCTTGAAAGACCAACCTCAGAAGTGAGACTGACTGACTCAAAGCACAGGTGAAAGTTATGCTCTATTAAGCTGCACAGAGAGCAGAGCAGTGTCCAGCTGGTGTACTACTATTATATTTAAGCAGCAAAGTGATGACAAGGTTGCATTTACAGGTTGTGTGATGTAAATTAAGGCACATGTAATGAGCCTCGGGTTCTAGAAAAGGCATTTAACACTGTACTACAGTTCCACTAGATACTGAGGTTTCAGGTGGACAAATTATAGTAATGACTTCATCTTCTCAGTCTTAATTGCACAAGACTTCAAGCAAAAGACAACACAAAAAAGAAATTTATAAAAATGTATTTCTAGCATTTTTCAGTATAATTTGGAAACATGGAGCACAGCCAATAAACAGAGATCACAAAGTCACATTTTAAAACTTCTAATGAGGAGGTAAAAAAAAAATTTATATTAAGAAATGTTTTAGAGACCCGCAGTGACTTCACATTTTCCAGCTCACTGGATTTGCAAGCAAAGAGGCTGATGCTGCAGTATCTGGATGCTGAGTACTTCCTGGGATGTGCAGAGTACCAGTGGCTACTGTAAGCTCAGAACAGTTAGCATCTCACAGGATCACAACTCCTCTCACCCCATGCTAAATTTGAAACACTGCTGGGTTGGTTCACTCTCTCAGTTCTATTTGTGGCAAAGGGAATTTTCTAACATCAGCAATTGCCTGGAAAGTATTCCCTTAATTTCATTACACTGAGCTACACTCCACTCATACTGTATTCATGACTATTTATAGCATTTAGCTTGTATAGTAACATGCAGTGACACTGCAAAAGTGTCGGTATGAGAAATGCTGAATTAAGAAGTGAGATGAGATTGCAAACATTGGGCCACTAAGCTACTATACTAGTGCAGTTATAGTGACATTTACTTGTTCCTTCCTTTTAATTCCATTTACAGAACATGTGAGCCATGTCCAAGACAGCGGTAACACTGGTATTGCACACAATTCAGGAAAATACTTTTGTAGCCCTGAGGGTGATTCAAGAACTAGTACAAAATGTTGAAGTTTTCACTATTTAGTATCTTATCCAGTTTGGAAGACAGTGAAATCTGTTGCCAGTTCCTGATCACCCTTCAGTTTGTGAGAACAGGTGTCTGCATCACAAGGCATCCCTCTTATTCAGTTTGGATTGACTGTTTAGACATGGGACATGGAAGGAAACAGAGGTGACAAAAGCACTGGTCCTTCTGAAGCAGGACATTTTCAATGACAGGAGTGCACGTGACAGCTTGTGTCTTACAAAGGTCTCTCTAGTACTACAGCACTGAAATCCTTCTATTTGAATCTTAGGAGTTAAATTCTCCCTAGGAGCATCTCCATACCACATGAAATGGGTCTTTTGTTCACTACCTGCGGAAATGGGATGTCTGTACATCAACCTGGAGATGGGAAACACGGTATCAATGATCTGTCTCTCCACCAAGCTTCTTTGCACATGACTTTTACAGTATTTAAATTCTGCCACTACAGCATCAGGCTGTGATCTGACTGCATAAAACCCTAGCATGAAAGTAGCTCATCCCTTACAGAAAGGTGTCTGTTCCCAGAGTCTGCATCAGCAGAGCGCAGGGTTGATAGACAGACTGCACAGTTCACATAGAGCGTTAGCCCTTATTGAATAAAACCTGGTTTTGACCATCTTACCATTTTAAGGAAAACACCTTATAAGGCTTTGAGTTTACTGAAATGAGATAACAAACACATATCTTGCTGAAGTGGTATTTGACTCACGAGGCTTTTATGTTGAATGGCCTCTGTTGATTTAGAAACTTCTATTTCATAAGCTCTGGAAGGAGAGAAGCCTATATTCCCAAGTGATCTGCTATGTTATAAAACAGCCAGAAGCCTTTTGAAAACCATACGATAAGAAAAGGCTTCAGAAAGGCGCGCCATGCCTCCACCCATGAGGGCTGATCATTAGGCATGGACATCAGCTTTTCCTTCCTCTGAAACAAAGGTGGGATGCTGGCCTTTGGGACTGAGCCATGGTTCCTGCACACCCCAGCCAATCGGTCACTTCATTACATTTTACATCTACAGTGCTCACCAGTGGTGCTACTGAGTCTTCTATACTGAGTATAATGAGTTTCATGCAAGCGCGGCCGTATCTGGGGAACAATTCAGGCAGAACAAGTTATTTTAGCTGAGACTAGAGCTGGCAGAACCCGCTCCTTTGGCAAATCGCTTAAGCCCTTGAACACAACAAAGCCTCATCTGCCTGCAGTACATTGCAGCAAGCTCACCAGCCTTTCTGTGAACAGCTATTTGATCCTTGAGGGGAATTTAGATTCCACCCCCCCCCCTTTTTTTTTTAAACAGAAAAACTCCACAATGTTGAGAACACAAAGGAATCTCATCACACCTGAACTGCATTCAGCAGCCTTGCTGTACATAAAGGTATGGATGCATGGCGTGCTTCTAAACCCTGCCTGTGCAGCATGAGATTACTGCTGATAGCAAAATGAGATCTAGGAACACATGATGATCACACAGCCCAAGCTTGGGAAATGGTCTGGGTAACACCACCTTTTAAGACAGGAATGTGAGTGAACCATTTGTGGTGTGCATGTGTAAAAAAATACATAAATCAGAGGGGGTGCTTCCCAAAACTGATCATGTTAAAAGGGAAGAAAATCTTCATCCTCAGGAGGAAAAAAATCATCAGCCGGATAGAACAGCCTCCCAGCCCGATGCCATGAGCTGCTGCAGGCAGAGACCTACACCTCATGGGGTGCACGTCAGCTCATGGGTGCTGCCTCACCAGCTGCAAGGAGCAGCACGGGTCCCCATGAGGTGAGAGCACCCACACCTCTTGAAGGACGTGGGTGCACCCCCAGATGGGGCAGGGGAGGATTGTAACCCACACGTGCTGGTAGATTGTGTGTGTGTACTTGTGAAAGAAAGACTAGAACTTTTGGGGATTAGTTAAAGCTGTTTATCTTTAGGTCTTTATTAACATTTATTCAGCATTCAGTGTTGTGATTTATCTGTGACATTACTGGTACTGATCCCAAATGTGCAGTTCATAGACTACTAATTAATTTCATGTAATTATTAAACTGTTTGATCACAATTTTGGTTTAAACTACATGAACTGAATAGTACTCCACTGCAGCACATGGCTGTGATTCATCACTCATTGCTGTTTGTTTCTGTTATACTCTTAAGGATGAGAAAATTGACTTACAGCAGGTGTTGACAAGAGTTTAAAAATAAAACTAGGGATTAAAGAGTGTTGTTTAATCAGCTGCAACAAGCCATTGCTTAGAAAAGCTGTGGACAAACTCCAAAAGCAACCTAGATCCCACCGTGGATTTGTGGAGCACCGGTAGCGCTGCATAGTGGAGCAACAGGGAGATGCTGAACACCTGCACTGAGGGATCATGTTCTGCCTTGGCAAGGACCGCAGCCGATTCAGACTCTGGTTCTTCAGCAGGGAATCACAACCTTGGTATAATCTAATCATCTCTCCATACATATATGTGTGCTATTTCCATATATAGCTACATTTGGCTATATCTATACGCAGATTACTATAATTACAGATGGCCAGAAATGAAACAGAGGCTCTCAATTTTCTTACTAAGGACGGAAAGTACCGGAAACCACAGAAGTGCAATGACTGAATAAAAAGCTTACCTTTCATTTATAAAAGTATATGCCAGGGAAAACTTAATAATATATGCCTAATATCATTAGGAAACCAAATTAAAGACAATTAGATAAATTATTTAAAACATTTTTCTAGGGAAAGATGTCAAATTCCTTATGAGGCTAATCCAGTCACAATTAAAACAGAAGGATTTTACCCTATTAACTTTCTATCTTTTCTTATTTTTTGTCTGAAAATATTTAAGATCAGGAATTGGCATGTTACAATAGATGGGTTTCTTTGCAGAATTACATAAAAAAAAAAGCCAGTGGCACACTGGTAATGACTATTTTTAAGCTGAGTTAAATTTAGCTTATTATGCTAAAATGAATTAAAGATTAATTAGTTAAGCCACAGAACATTTTTTTGACAAGTATTTGATGTACCCTTACAATAAGGGGCACTTACACAGATTTCATCTGCTATGTTTAAAACTGAGACACTTTCTGGTAGCACTGCTCAGAAAACAGATAGATACAAGCTGTAAACCATTAAAAGATTCCAAATTACCGAAATATTGTAACTATAAATTTACACCAGAAAGAAAACAGCTTCCAGTGTGTGTCCACTGCATTCTTGTAACTCAGCCAAGCAACGTCCCTTCTCACTTTCCTGGGAGTAATGCTACTTAGAGCTGTACCAACCTATGAGAGGCACAACTACACTATGGTCTTTTCCAGGCTCCTACCCACGTTTTAACTGTATTCTCCCTTATTAAACACATCTCCCCTTGCAGCAGAGTGGCACAAGCACAGGCACAGTAAACCCTGAGAATGATTTTGAGTTGTATGTGGTCCTCAGGTGAGCCCCAGTGCAGCCAGCGGGGTGATGCAGCCTGGGGACACACTAATGCAGGACTGGAACTCCTACTGTGGGAAACATGCAGCGCGGCCCAGAGCTGGGGACAGCTGCAGCTGTGGCAGACATGCTGCAGAAACAGGACACGCTCCCAAATTATGGGAAGCACAAGCAGTTTCAGAGGATACCATGTGCACTGAGCTGGCTTCAGTATGACGGTGTAAGAGTGCTGCTATTTCACTCATTTCCCTTTTGTGTGCTCTCTGTTAAAACCCACAACTCCACTGCACAATATGATGTCAAAAATATGCAGATGATGACGAGTGGAGCCAGAGGATGAAGCCAGACGTTTATCCTTATGTTTTAACCAATATAAACTGGATTAGGAAATTCAGTTTATACTTAATTGTATATTTTAAAATAAGCCGTTGTAACTAGTACACTAACCTACAAGGAATTCAGATGATGTTGGATGCCTTGGCAACCTTGATGTAAATTCATATTCTGCTTATTTCAAAAGGCTGTATCCAAAGGAAACAACTGCATCAAATAGATTAAGACTTTCCCCAGAACGTGCTTTGACATCTAGGCAAATTTTATGAGTCAGGGTAGTTGAGAAGCTTAAGCAACAGTCCTGATGCTGCTGCATCTGACAGTTTCACCGCTTGGAGAGAATAAGTTGCCTGTCTTCTTTTCACGTTTGAAGAGGACATCTCGGCCACTTCGCTTCATGCTGCCCATCAGTGCACTTGCATCGGCACTCTCCAGCTTCAGCACGCAACCAGGCACAGCATGCAGCAGGGCTGAGAGGCATCCTCTGCAGATGGCACTTACGGGTCCTTGGTAACATGGAAGGAACGAAGGAGCCCCAGGGCACTTTGACACAACTGTGCTCTCAAAGCAGCTGACAGGCACCTAAATGACATCAATCATCTGCGAGCATGCCACAGTATGAACTGCCCCCTGCATTCCCCACCACAGCACTGGCAGCTTACTTCTGCCACATCTAAGTAGTCACCAATAAACATTTAGGAGCCTGAGAAGCAGCTCTTAGTTGGCAAGCGCAGCCTGGTCATAGCAGAGGTCTGTTTCCTTGCAATTGCACATTCTGGTACATTAAAGGCAAGTGAGGTTCATAGAGCTGCAGAAAGATTTCTTTCCTCACAGGAATATCATAGTTTGGCATCCCCACACAGTGCCACAAACCTGACTGTGTTAGGTATCCCCATTAAGATGATGCAGAATATGACACACTGCAAACCAGAGTAAGCAACACATCTAATAGTTGTGCTCACTCTGCTACGCATCTTCCTCTGTCCTGAGGTCCCTCTACTACTCTTAGCATTTGGATATGGCTGCTGAAATGCAATCTGCTTTTTCCCAGCACTAGTAGTAAAAACCGTGCAGCCAGAGCCAGGCATAACTTGTCTACCATCACAGGCACTAGTAGCAGCAGACTAAATCTGAATATGCAGATACAAAGTGTTCTAGTTTAAAGAAAAAAAAGCAAGAGCAAAAGCAAGCAGATTGCAGGTGCTTGGGAAAGCAGCTAATGCATAATACAACACAAATTTCTCAAATACAAATTAGAGATGCTAGCAGACTTGAAATACAAATCTCTGGACACACCACTGTATTATGCAGTTTGGAATCACCAGCATCTTGCAAGCAACTCTGAAAAACCTGGCAAACTTAAGGTTTATTATTTGAAATAGTTTCAGTTTTCAGTTCCAGTTTTGTTTACCTGTATGACAGAATGTATCCAAGCTGAGACATGCTATGAGGACTCTGCTAGTAAATCGATAATCACAATAAAGTCTGTTCAAGAGGAAGACTGTTTAACATTCACTCATTAACTGTTTTGAAATCTTATGAAGAAAGACTTGAGGTCACTTTAAAAAAAAAAAAAAAGAAATCAAAAGAGGTAAATTAACCAGCCTCCCTTAAAATACGGAGTTACCTACTGTCAGAGGCCTGTAGTGAGGGTGAAGTTAAAGCTTTTACCACTGGTTTTTACCATCTGGCCAAGACATGACACATTTTAGTTTTCTATATACTGTACTATGGGTACATACCAGATTTAAGCTTTGTATATGAGCATTCTGCTTGCAAAACCAAAAATACCACGCTGCACACCACAACAGAGATTTGCCATCCACAGGACGGTTTGTTTGGGCCTCTAACTTCTCTCTCCTGCCTCTGCAGAGAAATTCCCAGAGCTTGCTCCTTTGTGCCACTATCAGCACACAGCACAGCGCTGCTAGCAAGGAAACTTGGCGGAGGCTCACAAAATACACAACTTAACAATCAAGGCCCTTGTTGAGTTGGATCTTTTATTGAACACAACTCTGGCCCTTGTCTCCCCTCTCTGTTTATAAGGCTTACCAAGTATATAAACTATTGCTCTTAAATTATGAGGACCCACATTTATGAGAGCAATTATCCTTTGTTTGTTTAGAAAGGCTATTTGTCTTTCTGCTGCCTTTCAAATGCCTCCCTGCCTCCTTTGCACAAAACAAAGCAAAATGTTTGGATTTTTATTTGAGGGTGGGCTCCATCTGAAGTTCACTTACCGAGAGGAAATCTCTGCTATAACTATTGGATGGGGGGGAGGAAGGGGAGGAAGAGATCAAGCCTTGCTCCAGTTCAAATGAAAGCCGGGCAAGGGAATTGTTTGGAGGAATAGATAAAGTTTTTGCTTTTATACCTCTATAAAATTTATTATAAAGTTGGGCTGGTTTTGCTTTAAAAAAAATTTAGAAATCATAGTACACATCAGTTAATAAGTATGTCACTGTGCACTAGGGCAAGGGAGGGTTTGAACATTTGACTGGCCCTTCTGTAGTTTGTTCAGATGAGATGAAAAGTAAATACTCACTGCTGGGGGTTTAAAAAGACCACGCTATCCCTAGAGAATGGATTAAACTATAACTTCCAAAGAATAAAATATATCTTTGTAACACTGCTCTATTCAGAATTAATACTGCCCGCATAAAACGCATTTGAGGTCTGCAAGTGAGTGCACTTGGCTGTCTGACTGTGCTTCCCAGCAAGTTGTCAAGTACTAAGCATGGATGGATTTCCTTTAACGGTTTCAGAAAAATGATCCTACGTATCAGCTCTGTCATTCCTGTAACTCCACCAAGACTGTAAGACCTGAATAGCCCTGTGGCCTGCAGCCAGCTGGCTATTTACCCTGAGGGCCGCTGTTCTTCCTTCCTCTCCAGAATTTGCATCACGCGCCCTCTGCTACACAAGGCAACACCCAGACTCAGCCTTTGAAATCATCTACTTAATGAACAAGAAAGCTTAGTTGCCTGGAAAGCCACAGCAGCAGTAGGGAAAGGAAACAGAAAGGTGAGGTAGCTCCCCCATTCCTCAGCTGCACACCTCCTCGCTGTCAGTAACGACTGAAACTGCTTTAATATGAGATGCCCCGGGTAGGGGAAACCCTCCATCGTACTTTCAAGTGTGAAATTCCAGAAAGGTCTTTCTGAGAGAGGAGGATGGAACAGCTCTGGAGTAGCTGTGCTTCATCTTGGGGCGGGGAGGGGGAAGAGGTATTTTCAAAACAAGTGCTGCAAACTGTGTCAACAGAAGGGACCACAGGGCTGGCGGATGCAAGGGAAGCTGCTCGGCGGGCAGAGTCATTGCACAACCACCAGCCGCTGGAGCACAGAACAAAAACGCAGCATGGAAAAAGCCTTCCAGGAAAGTGGCAGCTGTTTTGTTCAACAAAACCTGATGAGAAGATACTTCAAAAGTGAAATGCATTCTCTAAATTAGGGAGTTCTTAATTATATGACAGGGAAAACACACGTCTTTGAGTAAAGTTCAGTGGTTGTTTTGCTGTCTACGTAGGAGTCACCCATCACCTAGGCGACTTTTATTCACTGAAATTCAATGTTTCAATGCAGAAAGAGGAAAGGACAAGTCACTTGCAGGCTGAAAGTATGTACTACTGCTCTTTATAAGCCAAAGTCACTGACACTCCCTAATACAGTTTCCATGTCCAAATATGATTAGCAGAGATCTTGCAATGGGACTTCATGACACTTGTCAAGTTATAAAAGGAGCTTATCTTTCATGATGCAGGATGCATTACACTCTCAACAAGGCACCTCTGGAATAAAATCAAAGTTCCCCTTCTTGTAGAACCTGCTTTCAAGGTTAAAGGAATACAGTCATCTTTTGGTAGAAATATGAAGGATTAATCATGAAAAGCGTAAAGATGAGCTTGTACAAGAGCTAAACTCCATTCTACTTTCCACAAGCAGTCTTTTTACTCCCCAATCCTCTTTTTTAAAAAAAAAAAATAAATGTAAACCATCAACAACTGTTTTTATGGAGTAACTTTATGCCATGTCCTAAATATTAATTTTATAGAAAGCTTTTGCTGTAAAAGAGTTGTCTGGTTTGATTAATAGTCATCTTGAACAGGAAATACTTGCATAATGTGAATACATCTTGGACACAGATCTGGCTCACAGTAGGTCTTTTGTGCTGCAGAGACTATCCTGGAACTGTTCCCACTGATACTGCTTTAAACAATCCTGCTGGACTGCAGAGTGCAGATACCAGCATCTCCTTCTGCAGGTTTTAAGCTATCCAGCTGGAGAAGGGAATTTACCTAAGTTCCACCAGCTACAGACAAAGAAGAGAAACTGCCTGATTACCAAGCTGTATAAACTGGCCTTTTGGTCAGAAAGCCTCTCACCCCTATCACACATCTCAGCATTGAGCACTTGGAGAGCTCTGAATACAGAGGGGCAAAATACAGAAAATCTAGAATTACTTGTAAGCTGGCAAACGAAACCTCTGCAGGCAGCAGCCTCAACCAAAAAAAGGTACTAAAAGGGCAGAGAACGATCTGGTGGATATAGTCCACTTGAGTTTCCAGAAGATGCTCAATTAGCCTCTACCTGGAAGGTCCCGAAAGAAACTGTGCAGCCAAAAGGAGAAGTGGGAAGATCTCAAAGATGAGCTCTTTATTTATGAGAACAGGAAACAAAGTAAGAGTTATCAGTTGCTTCTTGTCATTAAAGGAAGGATCTGGACAGTTCAATATGTTCATAAGTAATCTAGAAAATCTGGTTAATAGGAAAACAATGAATATGATTGTTGATACATTCAACTCTTCAAGCAGATAAAGATGAGGGCTTACTCTGAAGAACTGCAGAAAAGTCTTAATCACACTGTTATTGGACATTACATTGTCAAATAATTTAATGTAGATATGAATGAAACTCATTTGGATAAACTTTCAGGCATACACACATAAATACACAATTTTCCATGCAAAGTGAATGAGTTTGAGCTGACCATTACTATTGAGGAGTAAGATCTTGGGATTGCAGCAGACAGTTGCACACCATAGTTCCAAGCAGAAGTGATCCAGAGGAGGATGTTGAGGACAAGCAACAATAAGGAACAGTTTCTGCATGAAAAACAACTAAACATTCTTCAGTCGGAAAAAGACACAACTGAAAAAGAATATGATGAAGATCTGTACAGCCACAAGTGGCAGTAAAAAGCTATACTTGCACTAGAGAACAGAGGAGATGGATCAAACTAACCATGGACAGGCTCAAAACAAATGGACGCGAGACAGTAATGGTCTCTAGCTGGAGGAGGGCAGCATTTGCAGACCAAGACCTATCACCTCTCCTCCTATCCCTATTCATAATGTTTGTACTTCTTGCTCAGCTCCACCACTGTTTTAAATCTCACTCCTTCCTCTCCCACGTGGTTTTTAAAACCCTGTAAGAATGCCATATAAACACTTCCAATAAATATAGGACTGAAGGCACATTATACTGCAAAGTGTTAAGAGCTGCTGTCTCTTCTATAGAGTATTGCAGACATGATTAAAACTGATGAGTGTTCTCAAGCCCTAAGGCTGACTGGAAGGTGCAATTAAATGTCTCTTTTTATAAGAACAGCTGGAGCCAAATGGTGGTGAAAAACTGGTGAGGGCCGTAAGTCAAGAAAGTAAGCTGTGAACTGGGTCAAGAAAAGGTTAAGTTATAAACAGGCAATCTGGCCTTCAGGACTAAAAAAAGTAAGTGCAGTCAATTGCTTAAGCGGGTAAATATTAGGCTTCCTAATAAACATGACTGAAGGTAAGGTGAAGAAAAAACACAGCAGGAGATGGGCATTTTCTGACAACAGCACAAAGGTAAGGTAGACCTAAGTGACATGCATGGGAACTAGTGATTTAACTCAGAAGACTGGTGTGTGGAGCACGTAAGCAAGCTCCTCCGCTTGCTAGTACCAAAACCACGTTAGGGCCGTCCTGAAGTTCAGAGAACCGGGAGAATAATTCCTGGGGTAATCTTTGGAAACAACCTTCCCGGTACCTATATACTGGCCAACGGCTCAAGCTAGCATTACTCCAAATGAATTTTGAGTTCTGCAAAGTTGACAGAGTTTTCTTGTCAGATTTTTTAAATTTCAGCCAAAGACCATCTGTAAAAATCAAACAGGAGAGTTGTGATCCATGTCTGACAACCTGCAGTGTCACACAAGAACTCTGGTGGAAACAAGGGAAATTCTATTTCCCCACAAGGTCCTGCAAGACAAAAACATCCAGAAAATGGTTGGTATTTGACACTACTTTTATTAAGATCTAGTCAAGGAAGAAAGGAGAATATTTTCCCAGCTAACCAAATCTCAAGATGAGTAAATAGAACTGTAGTAGGTATATGGCAAGGAAAGACAAGGTTTAATAGTAACAGGATCTAAAAATTATTGCTTGTTGTTGTAAGAGAAAAAAAATGTAATACAGAAAAAACAGCTCCCCACTTCAGGGCATGAGAGGCAACAGAAGCTGAGGAACAAGCTCACACAAGCAGCTCACATACAGAAGCCCCAAGCCGGGAATGCCTGATGTAGAAAAAGCAATTCATTTCCAGTGAATGAAGAAGCAAAAGCTGCTGTTGTCACCTGAGGAAAGGGAAAAGGGCACTGGCATGGGAAGGAAGAATGATCCTCTAGTTAAGTTACCACATCTGCTCCAGGACTGCAGGTAGAATTATCAGGCAGCCTAAGCCACAGTTGTGGTGTTTCTGCACAATTTACAGAGTAACTGTGCAGTGGCATTTTCCCAGAACATATTTTTACCCCTTCAGCATCTCTCCACTCAGGCACACGCCTGAGCTTCTGCAGTAGAGACACTCCCAGGGCCCTGAATACTACAGAAAGGCTCCCAGGCAGTGCTGTAGCTTGTAGTTATCTGGGTTGCACACACCAAATGCTGCCTAGCCAAAGAGCAATTAATCTTCCTTGAGTGTACTTATGTTACAGCATCCTCTTAATCGCGTGTAGCTACAACATCAAGCAGCCCTAAGCAGTGCCCAAGTGCAGCAGCAAGCAGCTTTTGCCGCCTTACAGCTGGGAGTAGTGCTTTGGAGTGGGGCCGGATTGCTGCTAAAGCAGCGTAAGAGGCAGAGGGTGTGCCGAGAGCCAGGGGAGCGCACGCCTGTCCAGTGGTTTAATCCCAGGAAGGGAGAAGTCAAACTGGAGTGAAGCTGCTTCAGTGAATTGTTCACGCTGACCTTCGAGACTACCCTAATTTTACCAGTGCAGAAAGGTCACTTTTGCAATAATGAGCAACTCTATCAAAAACATTATTTTAACAGTAGCGCTGAGAACACAGCGGGTCTGTAATTGATAAAACAAGGAAACTCCACCAAGGTGTTTTTTAAGGGTTTGGTTAGAGGAAGAAGGTAAGAAAGCAACTTAATGAAAAAGCAGCAAAACAAAACACATAATGCACAGAGTTCACTGGAGTTCACTTGTCACATATTTTATACATTTTTTTCAACACTATTGCTGTTTCTAAAATGGTCTGCTGTACTCCAGGAACAATGAAGAGCCAAATAAATAAATAAATAAATGAGCCAAAAACTAAGTTCCCTTTAGGCTATTTGAAAATGAACAGGTATCATCTGACAACTTTATTACAGCTTTTAAAGTATACTAAACACCTGTAGGGAACACTAAGAGCATTAAGAAAAAAGGGAAGTGAACTAGGCAGGAACAAAGACATTCATGACTCAGCATCAGAAAAGGAATTACAAATATGTTTGGATGCTCAGTCTGAATCACTAGAAACACAGTATCTGTGGTAAGGAGGCACATTGCCATGACATGAAAAAACCCACTCCCTTCAATGATTTATATGATACGTTATCAGTGAGGCAAATCACCGTGACTGGGCTGGCGACTGCAGTATTATCAACACACAAAAAACAGCTGTAAATTGAGAGAAAACCTATACTGCTGTCGGGAAAGTTATACTGACCATCAAAATATTATTCATTGACTTTTCTGCAGAAAAAATAACAGTAGATTTCTTGAATCCTTATATTTTCTCATACAAACCTTCAGAAGAAAAGCCTCACCACTGTGTTTTTAGGAGCTGTGGCAGCCACATGAAGGCATTCAGCTTAGCGGAGCAGGCAGAACCTGGCCAGCCCCAGCTGGGAGGTTAACCCGGCTCACCTGACAAGGGTAAGTATAACCCATACAGTCCCACACGCAACAGCTGAGATCACTGCCAACACACCAAAAGTATAAGCACAAAGGCATATAACATACTTCAGAGAGGAACTTTACAAGTTTACCTGACATTACTTAACCACTAAAAAAAACAAACAAACAAAAAAAAAATCAATATTGGCAAGTTCCCTCTCACCTCTGAGTCGCCGCTTGCCTTGAGCTTCACCCCTGCAGTTTAAGGCAATGGTCATCTTTATTTAAAAATAGTTTCCTATTCAGAGTGTTTATCTCAGCCTGCTTCATTTGACTATCTTCATCTTCTGAGCTTCACGCTACCTCTTCTGGCATTTCTTTCTGAAAGACTGCTATCGTATTGTTTAGTGTCCACTTGACCATCCAGCTTAAATGTTTATGCAAGAGACTACTCTAATGGTATGCTTACTAATAAAACTCAGACCCATCATTTGATTTCCATCCCCTCTTGTCCATGACCAGCACACATTTTGAAAGATCTCACCTTCAGAAATTCTTGCATATTGCCATAATATTCTGCAGTGTTTTTCACAATCTTCCTAATTTTTCATAGCACCAACTAAGACCTCTGCTTCAGAATATGAATATGCATATGTTTATCATACCTTTAGTTCCCTATTGTGAATAGATTGTGGAATAGAGCGTAGCACTGCCTAATCTCTTGAAAGAGTTACAGATACTAAAGACGTGCTATTGCACTAGCCTCATCACTGACCCATCTCTGATCCTTTCCAAGTGCACCTCTTCCGTCAGAAGTGTGCCTTTTCGTGGGACAGGATCCTGCCATTTGACTTTCTAGCCCAAGACTTAGTTTACACACCGCAGGACAGCCTCCACAATCCTCAGCAGACCCAAATGGCCTTGGAGTATAGTTAGCAGCCAGCGACCTCCTCAAAAAACCCCTCCTCAAATTCACGTCTCCAAATAGTGTAAGTCACCCAAAACAAGGGATAGAAAACTGTGTGTGTGTTACCTACTGCTCTGTGCTCCCTAAAGCCCACAGCCCTTTTGCAGTTGCTCTCCACCCAGTTGACTTTATAGCAGGGAAAAGCAGCCCCGTCTCACCCAGGGACTCTGTCTTCTTGCATGTGCAGCAGGTAGGTCATCAAGGTTCGAACATATGCTCCCTCAGTAATTTCTCCTAGCTCGTGCAAAATCCTGTCCTCTTTTCAGCATTTATAATTTTAATTCTCGTCTGAACCCAGGTCTAGTACATAGAGACTAACCTTAAATTTGCAGCTTAAGGGAAACTTGTTACTCTCCATGTTAGAAACCCCTCAGGTAACAAAGCTCCAAAGGAGATTTGTATTGCTGTTTTATATTCCCACTTCTTCACACTCTAACAGGCTTTTTATAGCCTCCATCATCTTTGCACATTCAGGAAGGAAACCGTACAGAACTGATTGGAGAAACAAAATTACTAAACAAAAAAAGCAGACGCTACCCCAGCTTATGCAGTAAACATTGTTAACAGCTCCACAAACCCTGGAACAGGTTGAGTCAAATTATGAACCAGTTTTAAAAGAAAATAAAAAAAGAAAAAATAAAAAGGCAAAAAAGCCGCCCCCCCGACACCCTCAGCCTGGAAAACCTTTTCCTTGTCAGAAACAAAGAGAAGGAAAACAAAGCCAAAACCAAAAGATGGACAGACTAAAGTGCTGGATTCAAAGTCACAGAGCTGCACCTAACCAAAACACTCCACACGACGCCACGCAAGCTCTCGGAGTTTGACTCTCCCTTGTGCCTCTTAGCAGGAAGAGATGGTGCTGTACAGCAGTTTTAGTCAGCACACTTTTTATTGAAAGACGTCTTTAAAGAGACATGCTTAGAGTTTTAGTTTTCAGCATCAGAAGTTTCACTTTGCCTGCTGAAGTTAAGCCTTCATTGCACGCAAGCCTATTCTGTGTAGCTGGAGGGAAAGCGCAATTCAGTGTCAAAGAAAGTGCATTTGATCCTGTCTACAGGAAACAAAAAAACCCCATGTAGTCACATTATATTAAAAACTGTAAATATAAAAGAATCGAGTTTGAGGCTGAGGAGAGAGAAGAACTTAGCACTGAATTTGTTCCTTTTTTTAAAATAAAAATCAGGGACTTAGAAAGAGAAGCTTATGAACTTATCAACAGCTCAAAATTTAGACATTATTGTGTTGATTTATGTATTTATTTTCAAAGAATTCAGACTCAATCTTTATGTGATAAGCTAGAATTACTTAGAAATATTTAATAAACGGGTTTGTTATTTTATATATTTGCACAAGACCCACTCAGTGCCAATGGTAAAACATGTTTTAATCTGGATCTCAATATTTATACTTGCAACTTCTTCCAAATTTCTGAAGTTTACATTTATACTGCAGAGCGTTCTGAAAACATTGCTTGTATTAAAGAGTGGCAAAACCATTCCATTTTCATTCTGATTTGATGTGACTAGAAAGTTTTCCTGAACGTAGGCCTTCACTCCAATACAGAAAATTTTGATCTTCATAAAAATGTAATGAGGAAAGGAAAGGATCCCAACATATAACCACCTTAACCCAGCCAGACCACTATTTAACTTTTTATGTATTTTACTTAAACAAAATGTAAGTGACTCTGGGGAAAGCAACGTTAATAAACATGATCATATAAACTTTATGGTGAAAATTCAATTTTACCTTTAATAGCGTCTCTCAAACAATAAACTTTATTATAAGACCAATAACTCTTAATCAGATCCTAGCACCAAAATCAGGTGTTTCATTTTCAATTTTTAATCAGTTTGTCCAATTGCTTCTTGGAATATTTCATGCCCTAAATAAGATAAAAAATGCCAATGAAAGTGTCAGATTCTGCTGGAAACTGGACTGATGCCTTCACTCTCCTCGGTTCCAGGAAAAATTTTCTTGACCAAGAAAAGCATTCCTCTTTGGTTACTGCAAGATTCCATATCTGAGAAGCAGAGATACTAACGTAAGAGGTGAAAGACTAGAGTTTGTCCAGAAAGTCGTTCTGAAACTTGGGTTAGTAGCAATTTCAGAATCACACTCCTCCAAGGTGATGGTTTGGCCCAAATTCTGTCCAATGACAACAAGGAAATAACTGTAGTACACCTTGATCATAGGTCTCTATATTTGTTTGTTCAGTTTAAGTCTCCACAATGCTCTACACTGTACTCCTACGCACTATCATCCTCTGCACTTACTCCTAATTTTTCCATTTGAAGCTTCCAGAAATGCTCTAGGGCATTTTCACTCTGCCCTCATCACAGCATTTGCAGCACACAAATGTGCACAGCCTGAATTTTCCCCCAAGTCTACTTTCTGTTTTAAGACACTATTGTTCTTTACATGCAAACCTATAATTTGCCAGACGCTAATTTCTTTCTCAAGCCATAATGTCTTTAGCATATTTAAAGGCAACTCCACAAACTTTATATGCTAGGTTAGCGCATCATTAACTTTTTCAGAGATGCTATTTACATCTCTTTCCCAGGAACACATGGAAGAGCTCTTGCCCATTTGGAAATTCTGCACGGAGCTAAGCTTTCCACACTTAGGGCAAGTACTCAGGTTTTTTGGGAGCCACCAGTTCTGAATGCTCGCTTTGAGTGACTACACCCAGACTTGCCATAAACAGTTACTTGAGCTTCTGCAATGGGGCATAGGAAAGAGAATGAAGATGCAAGATGCAAGCATAATCTGCTCTACCATTGTGACATTTCCACCAGAACATGAAAGAAAATGATCTTGACTTTCAACTGCAATTTTGTGTGGCTAAAAAGTGTCAAGAAAAACAGCTGTTTGTGGTCCACAAGTGCAGTTTGAAGTCGACTTTGCTGCACAAACAATAAGAACACCCTTGCCCTTGCACAGTCCAGTCTGAACATAAGCACTGCATATACAGCACAAGAAAAGAAATGTTTGGATTCTGCATGGTTCAGATTTTGCCAAAATACAAAAATATTTGAAGGGAAGTAAAAGCTGTCACATGCAAGGTTAATCTTTGCAGTCCTATGGATTGTCATGAAATAATGAAGGGCAAGAATCTTCCTGGGAACATGGCTTTGTTATTACCAAATCTGCACTTTTGTCTCACCACTGGTCCTGATATGGTGAAAAAAAAGAGTCCTACAGACCAACATTGGTGTAGTTGCACTCAAAAGCCTGCCCTAAATTCAGTACCTATCCTATGGAAATTAAAATTTAATTTATTTGCCAAGATGTATGGTGGCTATAAAGTATATACATTTTTGTAACGTCATAAAATTATCCTTTCATGTGCATTTCAGTCAGCTACAGCAGCTATTGAAAATTTTTAAATTACTCATAATGAATACGAAAAATGCAAAACAACTGCGTCCTCCTCTAAAAGCTACTGTAGTAGTAAAAGCAGACAAAACTTGCGCACAAAGTAATGTATTGATGGGCTTATCTCTGAAGTATACTACATCATCCATGGGCACAAACCAACCCTTTCATGCTCTCTGGAAAGAAAAACATGACCAATTCTTGAGAAATTCTTCCACTCCATTACCTGAGGTTCTGGATGACTTGGACGTACGTTTCCAGTGCTTCCAATAACTTAACAGGCTCACAGGTTTCTGCATTCTCTTAAGATTACTCAGACTAGAGAAACCGTATGCCAAGCTGATGGAACTACAACAGCATTACTTTGGCACACATGGGGACAGAAAGGCTCTCAAAAATCAGGAGCATTAAGGAACAGAAAGCAATTATTCCTACAGAATGCAACTCCGCAGAATTTAACGTGAGCTCAGAGGGACAGGCAAGGTGAAACGTTCCAGGGGATTTCTCGCTATTTGCAGAACACTTTCTTACTTCAAGGACCAAAACAGCAGCTGCCCTTGATTAACAGCTTGTTGCTGCTCTTCTGGATACTGCAAACCTGTCACGCCAGAGGACAGGGTTACAAGATGTCTTTTCGTCAGTGCCAAGCCAGATGCAGGAGGTTTCACCCTGTCAACTGTGTTGTTGCGACTCCACGTGGAGCCGCATCATTCACTGGATTGCCGAAATGCTGTAGTTGTAAGAGCATCCTGTTGTGTCACAGCACTGCGTGGCTCGCACAGCTGAGCCCTGCCACTCAGAAGTTTGGCTCTAGCTCACATTTCGGGAAGGCAGCACCACAGTCTCTTCTCTTACACACCAGAAGAAATGGATCAGTGAACCCCAGGTGGAATGTGCTGTGCTGCAGCCAAAATGAGGCCAGTTTTAAGAGGCCAAAAGCAGCCCTTTGAAGTGTCAATAGATGTAATGCTCCCCATCATCTCACATACTGGGGAGTTTTCTACTAGGGTTTGCTGCAGAGAGACATGATCTATAACTGCTGTCATGAGCTCAAGCAAGGTATGACAGCCGCTGCACCTTCACCACTAGTGAGGCATGTTGCAATTGGGATATATGCAGCAGGAATGAAAAAGAATACATGACTAGACCCACAAATCAACTAAATGAAGAGACCTATGGAAAGCTAACTTCATGACAATGAAACTGTAACATGAAGGTACTTACAGACATCTGGCAAAGGATTTCCAGTGCTTAACCTTTGCTTTCAAAAACAGAATATCCAGACATTGGGAAAGAGATGAAGGTGTAGGTTCTGAACCACTCTTAGTCTCTGCAGGCTTGTAAGATATATCAAATAATATACTTTTGTTCCCAAGCAAATGTCTTTTAAATGAATAGTACAGAACCATTGCAAACTATCAACAGGGAGAATTGCCTAAGTACTCATGCCATTGCCATATAACGACTCCAGGCACTATCCTTGCTACTCACAGATGAATTCAATTTTTTAGTGAGTTTAGACGACTGTTAGAAGCAACAATTTCTGCTGCCTTTTTAAAAAATATTTAGAAAATCTTTTCCCCTCATGCTTCCTTCTCATTTTAGTACAAAATGCCCTCCCATGGTGAACATGACCACAAAGAAAATTACACGGTTTACAACAGAATTGAAATTATATTCATAATTTTTTTAATTCTGTTTCTTGAAACATGGTATATAAAATATCAGTTGCTTCAGTAGAATTGAAAGAGAAAACATGCGTAAAAAGCTAAGCACAAAAGGCTTAAATCCAGTCTTATTTAGCAACACATTCTACACTGCTGGATGGGTTCCAGAATGAAGGTTCACCTTATTTCCAAATAATCTTTACTGCCCTATAAATGGGTCCATTGTATGAACTTTCTGGTTTGGATACATAAGCAGATAATGCAGATACATTTATTTAATGCTGTAACTGAAGCCAGGCATATATTCAGTACAAGAATTACCCCGAGATCAAGGATCGCCATATGCCTTGGTCAATGTAATGAGAAAATGGGGTAAAGAGTTAGGAGTCCCGGGAAACCAGACATGAAGGCTCCCAGCTCCCAAGGCACAGGATGTACCAAATTACATCACATCACAGACTCTGAGGGGGCTTTAAGATGTCAAATCACATTTTATCCTGCTACTGACTGGGCATCTCACCAGCCTTTCTTGAAGATGCTACAGAATAAAGCAGCACCTGTTGTAAGCAGTTACACTTTCTTGTTCAGTGCTGTGAAGAAGGCTCTGTTGCATCTGTTCTCCTTGCAAAATTTCTTTTGATCAATACAACCAACTGACTTGATGTACAGCATGACCAAGTCAAAATGAAGCAGGCAAAAAGTGGATGTGCCTCCCTCAACTCCATCAAACAAGTGAACTACTCCTGTTCATATCTGGGGGTTACAACCCTGTCATTCAACTGCTCTATTACTCTTCTTCCAAAGAGTACAGTGCAAGGCACAACCCACCCGGGCCATACTAGCTCCTGTTCTTTATAAGAGTTAAGTCACATGTCTGATCACTGTTAGGGAATATCTGAAACGGTACTTCATAAAACAAAGGTCCTAGCTTGCCTATTTATCACAAATAGTGATAACTACCTTCCTGTTCCCCAGAAGACGGAAGAAAAGAAAAGGGACTATGTAGCACTTGCTATTTTTTTATGGCCTGCTTGGCTTAACTGGGGGGCTGTGGTCTGTGCCTCAGTCACACTCGTTCTAGTTAGACAGAAGATGTCTATAGGTACCCGATTCAGCAACGTTCATTTCACGTCTCACCTTCCCAAACATTTAAAACCAAAAGCTTTTTAAAAAGCTGATGCATATTTATCTCCTTTTGACAGAGAAATACTTGAAGTGTAATCTCTACGGTAGTTCTGAGGTAATAGGAAATGCTCGAGTAATCGTTACTGTTTTTCCCACGTGATGTCAGGGTGCAGCCATTTGTGTAGCATTACACAGAGGTGCCACACGACTCTCACACCACTGACTTCTGCTTCTCGTACATTTTACATTCATACCTCTGTAGTCACTGGCTGAAATGGCAAGCAACAGCTAGATGAGTAACAGCTACCACAGCGGGGAACTCCTCACTTGGCAGTGGCTGAATAAAGCCCCTCCATAACTTACCTATAGAGAACTGAATAGAACGTAGGAGAAAACAATTTGCTAGACACATAATTTAATAATCCAGTTTATAACAGAATAATAATATTCCATCTATAGCACAGGGTTGGGATCGCTGGATTTGTTTTTCAGCTTCACAGTACGACACCATTCTATCAGTCAAGTTAGTTCACAAGACACCCATTTATGTCTTAAGAAAAAGAAGACTTAACCAACAAGGAGAGCTGGAAGACTTTGTAAGACAAATGCTTGGAGCTCACTTTATTAAAAAAAAATTTAACATAGGGACAAGGTTCTGGTCATATTCACATAAACGTAACATAATAGAATAAGAATAGAGTTTAAACATTTTACTCTCCAAAGTAAGGTGCGGTCCCAGCACAGTCTGCTGGATAACTCAAAGGAGGCAATGGTTGAGAAGAACCAGATTGAACATTTCACCCCTGACTGGCAAAGTGGTGATGTACAGCCAGTTTGCATCAGCTAAGCTGAACTGCAACCACAACCCATACTGGCCTCAAAGAAAGGTTTCCCTAGAAATCTTGCCCCATCTCTAATTACACTTTTAAACAAGCCTTCAATTTGCTAAATTCATATAATATCAGAAATGTATTAATGATTTTAAATTATATGTGCCAAAAGGAACTAAACTGTGCTCGAGCTAACATGCTTTTCCAACACATTTCCACAACCATGGCAGTAAATCCCCCTCGCAACACAATCAGCAACATGATGGGAGCAGAGGCTTGTGCCTCCTAATAAGCAATACATGTCATCTGGTGGACAAAATGCCCTCAGGGAAACCGTGTGGGTAAAAAACCGCAGCCACTAGATGCCTGAATGAACTCATAGTTGATAACGGCCAGAAATATCAAGTTACCAGAGGAAAAAAACAACAACCCTGTGTTTGCTCAGTCTGGATCCTTTAAAGAAATGTGTAAGATCCCTTCGGAAGAGAATCTGGAAACAAAAATTCATATAGGTTCTACTGGACACCAAAACATAAAATAAACAAAATTACAGACTCAACAGGAATACTGGTCTTAAGGTATTTCCAATCCCTCTCCCTCCTCCCAGACAGCCTCTCCATAATCCACAGGTGGTGTAAGTTTCAGGTCATGCTGTTTTCCATAAAAGCCCAGCATTTGTCCACTTTTCCTCCTGCTTTATAGTCACCCATCACTTCTGCTGTCAGGTGGCTGGACCAACGCAGTCTATCTACACTCCAAACAGCTGTTAAACTGTTAACGAGCTGTGAAGACTGCTGCAGCTATTCTGGATCTACAGAACAGCTTGTGCGTCCAAAAACTTGTATTTCCCCCCCCATTAATATTACATTATTTGGTCCAAAAAAATAAATTACCTCTCCTCACAGATCCTGCCTGTGAAACTCGAAGCATGCTGCCCACGGCAAAGTAGGGTGCTGCCAAAGCTGCATCAGGAAGACACAGCTCAGTGTTGCGCTCGGAGCCAGCAGCATCCTTACCTTCACCTCCTAACAGTCATTTCTAATTGTTTTCCCTCCATAACTACTTCATGCTGCCAGACAGGCCCTCCTCAACTCCACGTGATTTACTTAAGCAATGCTAATGATTCATCCTGCACAAGGTCTTTAAGAAATGCGGGTTATTTTCTGTGCTTGTATTTACACTAAAAACTTCTCTATTGTTTATATTTCCTTTCACAGCCCTCAGACTGTTTATTAAGGCATCAAATATCAACAATATCCTCCCGGCTGGTGGTGCTCTTGGCTAACCATACCGATCCGACCGTGGCCAAACTGTGACTGAACTGTCAAATAAGTCTGTGGTAAGAAAGATTTTAAATCCCTTAGTGAGACACAGCTTATCCAAAACATGCAATAATTTTTTTTTTTAATTTTTATTTTTAAAAAAATATTATGTGGTTGCCTGGTTTCATTTAACCTTAAAAAAAAAAAAAATCGGTGGTTTAAAGAAAGAAAAATTGACATATTCTGCCAATTCTCTCTCGCCCATTCATCTATTTCCTTGTTCTATTGTGCTCCAAGTGTCAGTTGTCACCTGGCAAAGCCAATAAAACCCATTTCTCTGGTGCTGCAGGTCCCTCTGGGCCCAAGCGAGATATTGCTGTGGTGCTGCCGCTGATCCAGCTCAGACATCTTTGCTCTGCTCTCAGATTTACCTCTGTTATGGAGTCCTTAAGGTACAGATACAAGTGAGTGCCAAGACACTGTCCGTTCCAGTCAATCAAAACCAACAACGTTTCTAAAAGGCATAAGGGAAATTAAGTGCTGCCTGAAGTTGCCTTCAGATGCTCAGATGGGAAATGGAAGCATCACACATACTAGAATACCCTCTGACATGCAAGATGGGATACAATCCGTTTTCTTTGTTGTTGTTGTGGGTTTTTTGGGGTTTTTGTTTGTTTGTTTGTTTTTAAACTCTCTGCATTTTCCTGTCCCCCATCTCCACAGAGAACTTCCACAGCTCATCTCAGAGTCCACCTCTTCAGTGCAGGAAAAATACTGATTTTAATTCTGAAAGTTCCCAGTCTCTGTCACCAGCCAAGGTAGGAGCTGTTGCAAGTAGTCCTCAGAAGGATTCAAGCTACATTGCCTCTCATATATCCTAATACCCTTCTTGGGATGCCCATGGAATACACCCTGCTAAGGAAGTCCTACAAATATCCGTCCTTACTCAATACATACAAGATAACGATCTTTTACAGACTCAAATTTAGGGGATCTGCTGTTCAACCAGAAGGCAATTGCAAAGGTACTAGATTTTTATCCCCCTGTTCTGTGGAAAAAGCATATAATCCAATATTATAATCTTCTATGAATAACCACAACAGAGTTGTGGTTTGGTATGCAGGTAAGGAAATATCAAGTAGGAGGATAACACTGTCTCTATCGGCACTAGCGTAACCTCTACTAGCATACCACACTGTTCTGCTGTCCACAACACAAATAGAATGGGAAAATTGGAGAGAGATCAATAAGAGCCACAAGAATGACTAAAACATATTTCATCAGACTAGGAAATTCAAGTAGCTCAAGATATTTATCTTACAGAGAAGGTCCAGCACAACTGTTTGTAAGTGCCAGTAGGAAAACACAGATTTGGTAGAGGACCACTCAGCTTTGGATATAAAACATCTAATAATGTATAACATTTGGAAATTGCAGTAGACATTCTTATAGGAAATAAGAAAATAAGATTTTTTTTTTTTGGTTTTGTTTTGTTTTTTTTTGAAACATCAAGTCCAATGAAGCTCTGGAACAACTTATGAGATGAATTGCATCTACCCATTTTTTGACTGATTTTTAGAGTTCTAAAAAAGACACACTGTCATATCAGGAAGGAAAGGTCTGTGGCTCCTGTCCATGCAAGAGATAAAATGAACTCACGACAGTGCCTTCTGGTGTGAGAAATGACTAAAGTCACAGAAACTTGAAAGATATTTTGCAACATCTTCAAGGAGATTATTCTCCTTGTGGAATTACCATCAGTCAGATCTGGAAATAATTACCATTATGCTGGAATTTGGTTTCAACTTTTAAAGAAAAATTATTCTGCCACCATCTTTGCAACTACTTAAGCAATATCCCCGAGTAACTACAAAGAATGAAAGAGCAATGATGGAGAGGAAAAAAAAAAGCAATATATTACCTTATTATTGAACTACCTGATGCAAGAGCTAGTATACAAGGAGGGCATCTCCCATATCATTAAATAATTTAATTTGCTAACTTTTCCAAAAAAGGAATGAGTACCATTTAATTTACATTACAGTTCAGCAATATCTGGAGCCTTCAATTCCAGGAACCAAAACAACCCCAACACAGATGCTCTGCAGCCATTGTGCATCCTCTCATCTGCTCTTGCAAAGCGCTGCCTTCCCGTCTGTAAGTGCGAAGTTGCTACTTTGGAGTATCTGAAGAGCTTTGGCTGCTCACATACCCTGTGCTCACCCAGTGCCATGCAACATCACCATCTGGTGACTAACCCACAGAAAAGGAGCCCTGCTTTTCTGGTTTGATCTTCACCTTCAACAGGCCTCCCTCCTCCACGGCCTGAGATGCCACAACATGTGTGCGGCACATGAGCCGCCCCACCATAGCCACTAGCGGAGAAGGCCATCACACTGCTGCTAAAAGACGTGCCCAGGGACTGGCCGGCTGCGTGCCAGTGGCTCCTGAGAGGCAGCCTGCTGCCACAGCCACAGTGCTGGCCTCCCTCAGCCCCGTGGCACACCAAAAGTGCTCCCTCCTTCAAATATGTCCTCACTGGAGGGGAAACTGCTGAGCATTATACTCACAGGTATAATAGATGGCTCAGAGGCACTATCAAGAGCCAAAACCTGTTTCAAGCTCAATGGGAAAACAAGACTCAGAGTGAATGCAGAAACTCCTGCCACTGAAATGAAGCTGTTGTCATATGGTCCCTCATCGGTCTCTCATTAGATCCTAACAGAATATACTAGGGAAAATCAGAGAGGTCACCAACACGCTGGAAAGCTGTCCGTGTTCACAGAGCGAAAGGAGGACGTTACCCCTGACTGAGCTCTGCAAAGGTCCATGACATCTAATCAGTGGGCTTCCTTTACAGCAACAAGTTTATCAATAATAGTACCCAAGACATCAAGCTAACCCAATGAAAATTTTTAAATCCATTTACAACAGAAGGGAGCACAAGGAAGACAAGTGAAGATGACGAAGGCTCTGCTTCTCTGCATGCGCTTTCTCAGATGGGCTGCATGCTCCTGCCACCTTCCTCTGAGACTCAGTCCCATCCAGGGCAGGAAGCATGCCCATGAGACTGCCCAGATGTATCTGCTATCTGCATTTGTCCTGAGGCTTGGGCAAAGCTTGGCACCCCTTTCCAATCTGGGGAGCTTCTTTGCTTAAGTACATGAAAGGATATCATCACTCAGCGAAGCCTGTCTGTCTTTGAAGACATGCAGTTAAAAAAGCTAAAAGAAGACTCCACTGGCATCATGCAAAGCCAGAAGGAGCCCTACAAAGCCAGATCCCCGCCAGCACAACGTGGAGCACAGCCCGACACCACCAACAGAGCAAAGCAGGAGGAGCCTGGAAGAGACCCGAGAGGCTGAGCACACTGCTGCTTAGTTACTGGCTTACAGCTTCATTTGTTAATTTACTTGTAGGAATCCAGCAGGCAAAAGCAGGCCCATGTATGAAGGCATGAACCATCTGTATATGGAAATTACTTCACCTATTCGGAATCTAATGGACAGTATGAAGAACACAAAATTAAAAAAAAAAAAAAAAAAAAAAAAAAAAAAAAAAAGAAAAAAGTCTATGAAATAATCTGGTAACTTTCTGCTCAGGAAAGAGCTGGGGGAAACATATCCCTGCTGATTATATGTCCAATATCTCCAAAGGCTGTGTTCTGTATCAAACAAATCCGTACAGCACAAGCCTGTCTGCAAAAGGGAGTGTAGTTCTTTAATTGACCACTTTCAGAATGACGTAAGAGTTTTACAAAGGGGCAAGAAAAAAGGAAAAACAACACAGCCTGATTCATAAAATTAAGACATATGCATTGCAGCTCGTAATATAAAAATGTACATGCTGTTAAAACCTAGGCTGTTCCTTTAGCACAGCACTTACTCATGCCGAAGTGTGAGACAGTATGTGATATTGTTGAGCCATGTGAGAAAAAAACCATTGTGCCATGAAAACCAAAAATATGGAAAGCACAATAGATGTTGCCCTGTTATTGCCCAACAGACTGCTACATTAAGAACTTACTGACATAAGAAAATTATTAACTAAGGTCAAAGGCTTCAGAATTTACTTTGATGGTTTAATCAGCAAAATGCCAGAAACATTCATTCTAATCCTGGATCTGACAAAGTCCACTTTGTAACTTCGCTTGGCATTTAAATGGCTTGTCTAGCATTACACTATCAAAAGCCTGGGTGATGAATCAGAATTTAATTCGTATATATGTATATCTATATTTTCCTTAGAAGCCAGGCATAAACATCTATCCTTTGAAGACATAATGGTGCTATTTTTTTAATCCCAGTGACTTTCAAAATACTGTAAAATACAGAAACTCCATGTCTCTGAAAAAATGTGGTAAAACAAAGACAAATTTTTAATCTTTAGCTTTGTTTTGTATTTTAAGAAAATGTAAAAATATTCTCTGAAGAAAGGTATCTGAAGAGGTTTTCTATAGGCTTAATTCTGATTCTGATAATGTATTAGAGCATTGAACAACAAAAGCTATAAAGATATTTCAAAACAGAAACTATTTTGTGGGTGGCAAATATGGTTAAAAGTGCGTTTTCCACTGTTGTTAGAAACTTATTTTCATTCGCTTCAAAGTGACAGGTGGGGGAGCACCAGCATCTCACGCTGCACCTTGATTTCAAAGCGAGCAGCGTTCTCCAACAGAGAACGGGTCTATCGGTATGAGCCGCACTTTAGAGGGAGACGTGGTTTGCTCCCTGCCAGGACAGGGAGGCCTCACGGCTCATCAAGCAGCAGCAGTAAGTACTGCTACTCATCTCAGTGCGTCTACTCACACTTACACCGTACATCTGTGCACTATCAGAAGCTGAAATATGTCTGACTATGGGTTCTAGAGCTTAAACAACTGGGCCTTTTGCAAATAAATGCACATCCGAAATCCTTTAAAATCATTAAGCAGTGGTCTCTTACAGCCCCTGGAGAATCAATAGTTTCTGAAATCAGTCAATCGACAGAGCTGCGGTTCTGCTCCGGGCAGATGCTGGCCAGCTGGAACAGGATGGAAGATTTTCAGCTGAATCCCTAACTCAGCTGACAAGGAGGCAAAACCTGAAGTGTTAAAGCAACTGAGGTGATGTTCTTTCCTTGGTGCTACTACTGAATTGCGAAAAAAATCAAAGTAAAAGCCGATTAAAAGCTTTTACTGCATTTGGGTGCCCTGCTGCCTAAACCATACAGTTTTTGATGTTGGTATCTACAGACACGTCCCAGGGGCTGTCCAAGCCATGTAGAGGTATGGTGTATTTGGTACAGGACCACAGTATACCTAAGTATGTGAGAGGAGTAAATGTCTGCTCCTGGCTTCCCTCTCCTCTGTAGCTCCCACCAGCTTCGGAGGTGTTTCAGGTGACCAGGTGTTTCAAACAAATTTCAGACCCAGCCAGATTAGCAGTAGTCATCAACCGGATCAAATGTAACCGGCAACCTGCATGCAGTGCAGTGCTTCGCTCCGATGGAATGAAACAAGGGGACTTCAGAAGGCAGGCTCCAGACCAAAACTAAAATAATGGGTGGCCCTAAGAAAGATCTGTACATCTGTTGATCACTGGGTCTTAGATGAATGAGGACAAAGACCTTCATGTTTTCAATTCAACACTTTCATGAGCAAGCCTGTAGTTAAACCATGCTAAATGCAATGACTCCAGTTAAGAGTTCTACTACATATTTTGTGTCTTCTGTATTTTAAACCAGTCCTGAAGACAAGGGGGGGAAAAAAGTCTGGTTTTTTCATGCTTAACATTAAATACATCTTAACTGGCATACAGAAAAAAGTTAAAAGCCCTGTAACAGCCAATGTAACTTTTCATTTAACAACTTTCTTTAAGCATACAAGTTCTTTAGTCATGGGGACAACTGTTTCTAAAACCAGATGAACAAAGTGGGTTTAATCCTTCATCTTAAGAACAAAGGCAATGTAATCTAGTCATTAAATATCTGATGATGTAGTTTAATGACATGTGAAAGAAGTGCCTTGGAAAAGCCTGGGGAACATGTGCTAGCAAGAGCAAAGATTCCCATGTTGCTGTGATGGAATAAAAAACATGCCAGGCCACTAAGAGGCACTTGCAAAAATTAAGCCTTTAACAACAGAGATCAGATGGCAGACTATCCTAAATTACGGAATCTACATTAGCAATAAAAATATTTGTGATAAGTTGCTACAGAGAAAAAAAGAAAAAAAAAATCAAAGACAAAGAGACATCATAAACACACAGTAATCTCAGAGATCTTTCCCTCCAATTTAGTGTTAACTGAAGTGAATGAAAATGGGGGATATAGGGAAAAAAGTTATTGCTAGCCTCATACGTAGAGTGGTATCCACAGGCTCTGTTCCACAACTCTGTATTAGGTAACACTTCAAATGTTAATATTTGTATAGTAAAAAAAGTGAGCAAGAAAACAAAGAAAGTAGATATTGGCCACTGTACCATACGTGAATGTGTTATTTCATTAGAAAAATCTGAAGGAAATTTTCTAGTCACTGACCACACAACTATACTTTCTATTGCAGCTGCAACTTCATCAGCTGAGTAATTGTGGAAGTGAAAATTTTGGTGATGTACTAAAAACATGACCAGAAATGTAAGCAGCAACCTCATGTAACTCTGTACACACACGTATGTGTATATGTATTTATATGTGGTAAATGTGAAAACACTGAAATGCAGAAATATTTAGATGATGGAGCAGGGGTAAGGACTATTTGCTTGCAAAGAGCCAGCATTCCCCAGAAGACTAGTTCCCTCTATTGAAACCTGCCTAAACACAAACGACCATCTGTACCTGTTACCGCCGTACCTGTACCGTTACCACTTAATTACAGTCTTAAATTATATTCTGCCTCCTCCCTCCATGTTAAACATTTTCAGAACAACCAAGGAAAGCATTTAGAAAGGTTGCGGATACAGAAAAATCACTATCTCTAATAGGCATTAAAACCTGCACAGTAAAATTACCCAGTATTAGAACTAAAACACATGTATTTTTAGTTCCTTTTTTTTTTTACGTTAGCCACCAGAGGGAGCCAGTAGTACTTGAATGCAAACAATAGCCCCTCCCCCATCAAAAACGAGACACGCAGTGAAAAACAGTGGTTTAAACAAAACACATTCTCAGCTCCCAGTGAGATTTTTTGATATGCATTTCAGGAAAATTAGGATCACTAGCTAAAGTGTAAACGGACAGCTTCAGTTTCTTCACTGTGAATTTATATTCATTGCTTCATATGAGAATTTGAAGGTAAAAACCATGTTTGTAACACATAACAATGATCCAGAAAGCACAGAAAGAACTTACAGCAAAGTTGCATTCACTTCAGGGCACCATCCCACACTCACAGCCTTCAGAGTGGCACTACCAGTTTGATTTTCAAGCTGAATTACCCAACTTTCAGACCACACAGCCTCTTCCAGTGACTTTCAAGACCTGTGCGCATAACAGCCAGTCCCTTCTCCTTGCAACACTGTGTGCCTGGCGCAGAAGTAATCGCTTTGCTCGGTCCCCTGAGATGTAAAAGCTGTACATGCTTGACAGGGCATGACCAGGCCAGCAGGCAGTCCCCAAACAGGGGATCAGCAGGCACACCTACCTGGTTCCTCTGGCACAAGAGGAAATTCTGCTTTTTGAGTTGCATGAAGAGCGAGGGGGTCTTTGTAAGAGGCAGGCTGGGACACCTCAGAAGACTTTACAGCCCACTCTCTGTCCATACCTTCACAGCCTGAGCAACCTGGAGGCTGACTACAAGCTATAGATCTGGCATCCATCTCTATAAAATAGCAATCTCTTAGAAGAAATGAAAATAAAATGAATTGAAGGGTCTGAATGAAAATCAGCTCTGTTCCTCTTTCTGAAGGTAAGGTCAGGACAGGAGTATTTGGCTATTTAGCCTCTTTACCACCTCTTTTTCTTGTATTTTTGCTTTATACATGAATCCTAATGAGATGTAAATAGCCTTGTCAAAAAAATTTTAATTCTCACTAAGCAGAATTGAATTCTGTGGATAGCTACTTTAAGTTGGAAATAGTACTCAAGCAGAGCAGATTTAGTACATTCTTCTCTTCATAACTTGCCTACAGAAACAAATTTTTGTTCTGTGCATTCTTACAAGTTACACAGGAGCTCATAAAATACTGAGAACCAGATCAGAAATACCAACCTCAGATTCAATGACTTTTCATTTCTTACGCTTTGCTTTTCTAATACTCTCTCTCCCTGACTGTATTTGTGAGAAGGGTAAAACCACCGTTCTCATTGCAAAGAATATTTATATTCCTCTGATAAAACAAACTACTTTCCCAGGATGTCTTGCAATCACACTTCATTTTCACGTCCTACATTTCTATCCACATGTTGATTTTGTCCTATGAGTCTGCAAATGACTGCTACTAACACAAGCACTGAAGATGAGTTTGCTTCAAATGGACTAAAAAACCCCAAACAAACAAAGAAACCAAACACCCCCTCACACACACAAAACAAACAAAAAAACCTGTTGAGAGTTTCTTCTGGTTGAGGCAATAGAGCCATTTTAGCACTAATAATGTCACAGCACCCAAAATAATTCTGGACATAATTGGTACTTTGAATTGTCTATTAGCCTGGTGATTCATTATATGGGATGGTTTAAGTCCAGATCCCACTGAAAGACTGCTTTCACAATAATAATTTTTATTGTTGTGAAACTTCCTAAGTTCTACCAGCTAAAGTGCAGCTACAATAGAAGCTATTAAAAAGCAAAGATTTATCAGTTGTTATTAAGAAGTTGCCACAAAAAGATCTCTCTGCACAGAAGGCCACACAATGCAGCCCACAATGTGTCTAGGAGGCCAGTGAAAAGAACCGCTGGGTACCCACATAGGAGCAGCCATTGCATTTAGAAATTCTGTGACATCCTATTCACACATGAAAGGACCAAACAGGTGCGAGACAAGACGTGGGCAGCACCCTTTCCACCTATATTTTCCCCACTAGGCTTGTTTCAGCCTTGATTAGCCTTTGAACCAGCAACAGGCTGTCAGCACTAAATCACCGGAGTGTAGTCCTTCTGGGAATGAACTTGCCTACCCATTAATGCATTCCTAACACTTAAAGATGAAGACTACAAGAAACACTACCACATCTTACGCTTGATGACATCAAGTGTTCCACTACCTCAGCTAGGAACAGCCTTTTCCCCAGATCACAGCTAAGCGTACATAGTGGGCACATTCTTCCCCTCTTCCTCAGACCCACTAGAAACATGCCAAGGCTGGGGATAAACAAGCACTCTGTGCTGGAGACAGAAAATCCTTTTTCTCATGCGCGCTCTGCTCATACAGTCAGAGTTACGGCTCCAAGAAGTGTTCCCCTCCCAGGTCCTGTGATGCCGGAGGACACATACTGCAACAGACAGCACTGCCAGTGGGAGGGTCAACCCATTGTCCTCTCCTGGAAGATCTGCCCTTAGTTCTGTCTCCTGTTTGCCCTGTGCTCTGAAATAATGCCCCAAAAGGCCAAATAAAGACTATTACAGATATTTTTGTGCCACATAGAAGATTAGCAGAAAGCATCATCTTCCTCTTCACAGACCCGGCACAAGGCACCAGAACTTGAATCAACTCAGGCAAAGGGGAGGACCACGTAGGCACAACGTAGGAAGCAGGCCACTTGTTTTAGCTGTACTGCTCACTTGGAGCTTAATTCAACTTTGAATTTTTGCCTGGCTAAAAAAGTTGAAATCACGTAAAACCGTCAAGTTTTACATGTTTCCATCCACAAAGAATAAACTGACCTAGATTCTCTCATTCTTAGATTCCCTCACGGTTCTGGCCAGGTTTTCAGAGGGTTGCTAACCTTGGCTGAGTTAAGGGTTTATAATGAAACACTAAAAACCAAGTACGTTTGAGCTGGTTTGGATTTTATTATGAATGTTTTGGATGGCTGTAATGTTAGAGTCAATTCAGACATTCTGGGTACTTTTCATCCAAAAAAATTGCTGCTTGGAAAAAAAATCCCATGTTTACAATAAATTAAAATCAATCATTATTTTGGGCCTGATTCTCCACTGCACCATTCCAGCACAGCATCTGGTTTAAGACTAGGCTCCTGCAGTTGCAGTGAATGTACCTTGTTTTTATATCCTCTTACTCACTACAATAATGAAAATAAAACATTTGTGGAAAAAGTTACTTACAACTTCAAAAGAATCAAAAGTATAAGGTGACAGACATAAGGGTGCTGAGTAATGAAATGCTAAGAGAAAAGTCAGACAAAAATAATGCTGGAAATTCAAAAGATATCAGAAGTAGTGAAAGAAGAGCCTACATTTTAAAAGGCAGAATTTTCCAAGCTCATGAGAAGACTCACCACCTTGAGATACATATGAAGACATATAAGGTAAGGCTCAAGGTAATGGCTTCTCATGAAGCAGAGAGCTTCATCCTCAAAAAGTTTAAGCAACAACATACCTCAACTGCCAATCCACAGCTCTGGAAGAAGTTGAAATAAACTTACCTGAGGTACTGGTAATGCAAAGCAGCACTTTTAACATGCTGTTAAAACAGAAAAGCCCAGCTCAGAGAGCTCAGAGTAACTAGACACTGAGTGTATGAAGGCAAATGAAAACTGTTGTGAAGACACCATGCCACAGTAAATAATGAAGCAAGTATTTTCAACACCTGATGTTTTTTCATAGTTTGCTTGAAAGGCTCTCAGGTTCTGTCAGTATGTAGTGTAGACTGATTATTGCCCTTTACTCAGAACAGTGATTTCAAGTAAAGACGCAGTAGGGCAGAAGGAGGAAAAAGAAAAAAGGATGGGTGATGCTGATAAAACATTATTACTTTGGAGTTCTTCAGACATCAGACCACACATATATTACCTGCAAAGCCTTTTACCACTTACTTTTATTGTTCTTTCTAAAGTAATTTTTTTTCTCCTAAAGAAAAACCTCAAACCACTCTTCCATGTTCAACTCCCCAAAAATGAGGTTGCAAAAAGTAGTTCCACAGCAGGAACAAAATATTCTATGTTATGCTAATACTGTGCATACCTTAACAATAGGCAGAGCATTCAGAGATGCCTGTTTTCACTTACAAACAGGGACAGAGTAATTCTTAGTTAATTTTGTGTGTGCTTTATTGAAATAGTTATGAAAGGAGGAAGAAAAAGCATGCTTCGAACTTTGCCAATATCCAAACAAAACAAACAGCAGCAGGGTTTTGTTTTCACTTGTTTCATTATACTTCATATATAGAGAATTAGTGCAACTTAAAACTGTTTTGTATTTAAATGCATGTGTATGACAAGAGTAGCCAACATGCTCATTTGTGAGTGGAAAAGTCTTACTTGTGCCATTATTTCCTAGTGTAATGTGTTTTCATATGTTTCGGGAATCTCTTTCCTAAACAAAAGTAGACCTTAACAAATTAGCGGACCTGAAGCAAAAGCCCAGTCAAGAAATCTGAACTTTAGGGAGTTTGCAACTGGCTTTATGATTTTATGGATAAAGTTCCTTTACTACAATAACTGAACTTGGATAATGGTGGCAAGACAACGCCAGTCACACAATGCTGGCCTGGAACAGAACAAGCTAAACAACCTCGGCAAGGCTTTTGCAACACTCTGAAAACCAAAGAGACAGCCAGGAGCAAGCTATGTTTTCCCCAAGTCAGTACAGATTACTCAACTGAAATCTCTTTCTAGTCCTTCATGCTGCTTGTGCAGTTTGGCAGCTGAGTCGTGTCCTCTTAATTTATGTTATGGCCCACTACAGGCCACCGATGTATACAACCTTAATGACCATCAGCAAGGGAAATAATTAAATTCAGCAAAATGCACCAATTGTAGGTATCTCAAATGAAAACAACTCTCGGCCAAAACACGACTGGTGAGTTGCATAATGCATCTGTGAAGGCTTGGAAGTTATCTAGAGAACATACACACAGGGAGAAGGATTAACTTTGCAAGTGTTACTCCCTAAATGGGAATTCAAGGTGGCCAGTCATTTATGGTTGATGTTCAGCACTTCAAATAAGCAAGCTTAGAAAGAATTGGCATTACATGAAACAGCTAATTAACGCATGTTAAACTTCAGATAATTCAAGATAGAAAACACATATTCAAACACAGTGTTTTACTTCTTTGTTAAATGCTCTAGTTGCATGGTCATTCCAGTCTTGCACTATCTAGAGGAAGATGCTAAAGATTAAGGTGAACAAAAGGGCAATTAGGTTTCCAATTAGCAGAGGGAGTGACATGATTTCTTACTGAAGTGGGAAATAGAGGATAGCTCTCCAGAGTCAGCTTTCGATGCTGTGTATATTAACAATTACTCAAGAACTTTTAAGAAGAAATCAGTCAAGAAGCCTCTGTAAAGCAACCATGACCTCAGGTAATCTGACTTAGCAAGGAATCAGAGCGTAGCTTACAACAGTTTAACCTGAAATTCCTCAGTGGTATTTCTGCCATAAGTTCATTGTTGAGTCATCCAACAAATATTAGATCTCTGTTCCCACAGTTTTCATGCCAATTTGCCAAGCAAGCAAAATACTCCTCAATCTTTCTCCACACTGGCCATCTTTCCACCAGAAATTAAACAGGAGAGAGCACAGACAACACATGGGATACTGGTCATCACAACTTTCATTACAACCAGAGGGTGAACATGAGCCTGTAATCTAAAGCCAAAAGGGTCCATGTTTCATTAATACTCCTAAAGCACCTGCTTCCTACCTGCCTGATTAGCTTTAAAAAGAGCAACAGCAGCAGTCCAGGAAGGACCTTCCACAGGCACAGTAACCATGAAATTTCCATCACACACATGCTCCAAAATGATTCCTTCCTTTCCTTAGCTAAAAGAAAAATCTCAGGGGTTAAACCAGAAAATTACCCTTTTGTTCCCCAGGACTTGTATGGTGGGAACTCCAGAGAGTTTGGGAGGACCGATAACAAAAGAGGCCTTCCAGTCATGAAGCAACGGATATGCTACAAAGACGACAGATATCAGAACAGACATGAAAGGGGAAGAATGTTAAGACAGAAAAATCAATCAAAAAAATGAATTAAAAATTGCCAGAACTTTCACAAGCCTTTTCAGAGATGGAAATAAACTTGTGAAGATGAAGGAGAAAAAAAGATTAAAATTAGAAAGGGTCTTATAGGACTATTAGAAGCAGAACACTTGAAAAATATTGCTTAGAGCCCTGGCACTTCAAATATAGGAACAAAACCATCACATTCAAGATGCTAATAAACCCTTAAGCGAAAGTAAACTCCAACTGAAGAAAAGTGCAGGTGATGTTCTCTAGATGACAGAATGCACTATTACAGTCTATAAACATTTGGAAAAAGCAATTTGGTCTCATTTGTTCCAGTTCATTTAATCTCTAAACAGAGAAGCTTATCTTCTCAAGCCAAGACTAATGAAGAAAGAAGGTCTTCAGCCTAACAGGTCAAATGTAAACAGGTTTAAAATTAAACCATTTCCAATACATTAGAAATAACCCTACCCACATGATTGTTCACACTCATCTTCCTCATCTGGAAGAGGAAGTCCAGACCTGACTCCAAGTTTCCTGCCGAGTTTTGTTCCTGCGCAAAGCAATTACTGTTTAACTGAGTACAAGCAATCAATTTACTTGGCAGATTTAATAACACTCAGTGGTATCACTGTGACTGAAAAAGAAGTTGATAGTTGTGTGTTGCTTGGGGAGCCTTACATAGCACAATTCTCCTTCCTGGGGACTGAATGATGAGTCTGCTATTAATACTGTTTCCAGCCCTACTCCTACTACTCCTTTACCATTCGATTCTTCTCTACAATTCTGCAGTTTTACCAAGGGTTGGGTAAAAGCTGCCTCCCTTGAAGGTCCTCCAAATATTTCTGTTCAGGTGTTGTTTCTACCCCCAAATCTCCTTCATTCTCTTTTTTTCTTGCATAACTATACAACAGTAGCATATTGTTGGGACAGAAGCTAGAATGGAAGTTCTGGAATAAAACATAGAAACACCCCACTCCAGCCCTCCAAAACCCAAACCAGACAAAAACACACACACACAAACCAAAAGCCTCACTTGCCCACCCGCCCTGAAACCCACCCAGATAATTACTATAATGAATACTGAATCAGAATCAAACGGCATAAGCACTTGGTGACAGGAACTCTTTGCCAGAATGAATCCCAATTAACCAAAAAAAAATAGTCAATAACTATGACAGGTATTTCACAAGAAAATTACGGATCTGAATGACAGCAGAGACAAGATAGTTTTTGGATAAAATTTTAGCCAGAACTTTTCTCTGTGTATCTTGTAATTTTGTAGAGCCTGATATACAAGTACTTGGGTCATACTATTGCTACCAGAGGTTCAAAGCCTGCAAATTTCATGGCCACTGAGCTCATTGAACAGCAGGAGCAATGAGGTGCCAAATCCCTTCTGAGAAGTAATGACGGATATCAGATTTTTCCTGAACAGCCTCTGTATACTCTGTGTATTGCTGGATAAGGCCTTCTGTTCCCCCTTCATTAACAAAATGGTGTCACTTTGCATCTCAGCAAATCTGCTGGCTTCAGCATGCTTAGCTACAAGAATGCAAGCTGTATGCAAATAGCCTAATTACTTTCCTCCATCCATTAAATCTAACCTAACCTGAATAAGGACTGATCAATTATAACTTATTTCAGTGTTTTCAGAGGACTTCTGTTTCTAATCAAGATTTTACACTGAAGCTCTGCTTTCATGCCACAAATACACAAGCGTAATAGGCTTTTTCACTCAAGTTCAAAAAGTTAAAAGCTTCCTAGGAACTATCTAGACTATCAATTGAATCTGCAAAATCCCATTTGAAGAGCATAACAATATCGGAAGATATCATATAGCTGCTATTTTTATGACTGTATCAATGAATATACCTCTTGCTATAACTCCAAGTACTTCTGGGTTAGTCAGTACTACACAAATATTGGAAATAGTGATGGAAAATTGGACAGTAGGATTTAACTTCTGCTGCTGAGGAAACAACAGTAGAGCCAACCATGCTCATCTGATATAGCCAGTGTGACAGCACAGATTAAGGTTAACCCACCTTACTTAGCATGGCCAGAAGAGTCTGGGTCCATCTCATCTTCATGCTTCCATTAAGTAGTTGTAAGAAGCAATAAGATATCTCCAAGACTGTTGTGCAAGTGAAACAAGCCCTGTTCCCTCAGCCTTTCCTTACAGGTAATTGTTCCAGCCCTTGACCATCTTTGATGGCACTTCACTTGACTTACTCCATTAGGCCAATATCTTTCCTGGATGGGGGATGCTCAGACCAAACGCAGTACAGCAGGTGTGGCTTCACAGGTGCCAAATGAGGAGAAAGAATTACTTCCATCAGTTTGTTGGTGTCATGGTTTCAGCTGGGATGGAGTTAACTTTCTTGCTAGCAGCTAGTGTGGGGCTATGTTTTGGATTTGGGATGAAAGTGTTGTTGATGAGGCACTGATGTTTTCAGTTGTAGCTAAGCAGTCAAGGCCTTTTCTGCTCCTCACACCAACCTGCCAGCAAGCAGGCTAGGGGTACACAAGAAGTTGGGAGAAGACACAGCTGAGACAGCTGATCCCAACTGACCAAAGGGATATTCCATGCCATATGATGTCATATTCAGTATATAACGCGGGAGGAAGAAGGAGGAAAGGAGGGACATTTGGAGTGATGACATTTTGTCTTCCCAAGTAACCATTACACATCATGGAGCCCTGCTCTCCTGGAGATGGCTGAACACCTGCCTGCCAATCGGAAAACCTTCTTTATGAAAACACCTCCCAGTGTCTATCCTAACAGAGGCCTCCTGTTTTCTTGAACTACAAGTCCACGTGGCACATGTTCAGGACTTTGTGTTTCTGTAAGTTAACCAGAAAGCACCATATACTCTCAGTGATGCTGCAGCTCAGGGAATGATTTACACAGATTGCTGCTTAGACTTTCTTTGTCAGAAGTGCAAGCTCTAGGACAGTCTGTCAAGATTACCACAGAAAGATGGACAGCTTCACAGTCGTCCTGCAAAATCAGTGCAGTGGAATACATATGACAGGGATCCTGACTGTACAGACCCACAACTGAAGCTTGCTTTTTCTCCACAAGCAGGATGCTGCACATACAGAACTTCTGCTCTCAGTTCCATTTGCCATTGAATGTTGCTTGGGACAACTGTATTCGATATCAGGTATGAGAAGTTCTTACTGAGAAGAAGTTTATTTAATAATGTTTAAGCATTTAATCTTCAAAAATTGACAGACCATGCCTGCAGGGGTTAGAGGGAGCTTATGAATTACCTAGTTAGAAAGCAAACCCATTCCATTTCAGCCTTAAATTAAATTTTCTAATCCAGCCCCTCATATATTTATCCTGCTTGAGAGCTTCTTGATGGGTTGACGACTTATTAACTTTGATTATTACCTGTAGTGGATGTTTCTACAGAAATACACTTTTACCATGTACAAAAAACATTAGTTTGAGAACCTGTGATATTAGGAAACACTGCTTCAAACTGCAAAGAAAGACTTCAGAGACCTGTGCCTCCAGCAGCAGGAGCACATGAAAGGTATTTGTCTTCCTGGTTCTGCAGGCTGTGAACCAGAAGAAGGAAGCTGCAAGGAAGACAGGTTTCCCTGGAGAGTCCCAGTCACCTCCAAGCCGTCAGTGACCACTCTTTGGATCTGTGAAATGGGTATGGGCACCTCTACAGCTCATGGCAGCACTGAAACAGATCATGGCTAAGCTTTACTGTGCAGTGCTGCACCTCCTGGACACCACAGAGCATGGTAGCTTGGCTCCGCTGCAGCTGCACATCTGCAGCCTTGCTGAAAAACCACTGAATGACCAATATGCACAACATGCCTCTGCTGAGGCATCTAGTGGTGTCTGTTTTCTTGCAAGGTGCTCTTTCTGCCCAGGATACCGAGTAGTCACAGCAAACTATTTAGTCAACAGAATAATTTTCTATTTCACACTAGGATGAAATCATGTCTCTTCAAACATGCCTTCCTGAAAACTGCGATTTGCCTTACTCAAGCAGCGATCAGATTTGGGTGCATGTCGTTCGTGTCTCAGACAAATACCCATAGTGACTAGACTTCTGGCAATTTCAAAAACAGATGGTACCTCTGCTTCTCCAGACACATGTATTCCTATTTAAAAGCTTTGATTCCAACAACTCAGCATTTTCCAAAGATAAATTCTCTTATCAGAAACATTCTCAGTGTCAATAAACAGAATAGTGCCTTTGACATCCATCTTTGAAAATATCAGGCTACTTAAGTGCTTTATCTTCCCTTATTAAACTTCAAATGATTAAAGAGAATGGAAAAACAAGACCCTGGTCCAGCAACACACAGACATGCTCTCTCTGAATGGAGAGACATGGCTTTATCTGCAGCCATGCCTTTGAGTTAAGCCCTAGGATCAAGTACCATAACTTTGCATCCAAATCTTGTATTGTTAAGCCCATCCAGAAGGCAAGAGGCATTTCAGTGCGAACCATCTGCTCTCTCCCATCTCCAGTTCCACAGTATATTACTGACAAAGTCTTACTGATGAATTTTGGTAGCGTAGGCAATTAAACACATACAACATGTGCACATGTAGTTTTTATTTTAAATATACATACATGGATGCATACGGTTTAAAAAATCCTTGGAAAACAGGAACAGGGGAAAGTAAAATACACAATGTTTTTAAAGGGCATGAATTCAAGCAGTGTGAAACTGGATTATACATAAACCTTTGAATTTATTAGCTCTGTCAGTCTGTGCCGGCAGACGTGGAGAGGGCAATGGAAGCACTATTTGCAAGCAGCTTAGCTCACTGCCTGCTACAAACAGGTGATCTGTGGCAATCACCTGATTTTCATGAAAGTACTGATTGACAGAGAAGTTCTCTTGCTCAGAACTTCGGAAGAAAAAATACCCAACAAACCAACATGAAAAATAAAAAAGCCCCACACCTTTGCAGCACTATAGAGAGATCTGGGCTGAGCATAAACACCAGCCCAAACTTCCCAGAGAACTCAAGTTTTAAGCACACTGTAGACCTTCAGACTTAAGAGCAGATGCATTAGACACTGTGTGAAGCCTGAGAGAAGGCTGAACAAACCCTGCAGACCTCACCAGCAGCACTCAAAATGCTGGGAAAGGAGCTAAACATGAAAGGATCAGTTTTCGATCTAGCCCTACTTTCTCTTCTCACTGGTGGCTATCTTAAAGGCAAACATTCCCACACTCAACCAACACTACATAAAGTTCATATCCTCCACCACAAACGCATTTTATTTATTAATTTATTTCCATTCTACCTGCTGGCAGCTGCCACTTAAAATACACTAAGTCTATAAACTCATTTACTGTACACTTAGCTAACAGAAACTAGCAAGCTCTTTGTACAGCTCAGAAAGAAATATACCAGATTTCTGCACTCACAGGAAAATACAGGATCTGTAATAAGTCTCCCAACTGCTTCTATGGCCTCAGCTGTCACTTTTATGATCTGGGAGGTTTAACTACCAGGCTTCATAGCAAGTTATGCTAACAGCATAACCTGCTGCTACTCAACAGAAGAACCCTTTTCCTCCCTCCCTCACATACCAGATTTCTAATTAAGAAGAGATTAATCCATCTCCTGCTTTGCTTAAAATATGCATTTAACATGCAACAGTCACATGAACATTGTTAACTGACTTAATAAATACACCAGCATCTCCTTCCCTCATCTACTAGGATTCTGAATGCCTCCTGCAAGCAAGCAACACCTGCTGTAACTCCCCGTGACTTCCATAGCAATGCACAGCATCAGGCATCTCACAGGCTCGAGCCTTTTAAAGAGCTTAACAAGTTTGTTTATATAATGGAATTAGCGAGGAATGCTGTTTCCATGGAGCAAACAAAGTTATTCCTCATCTGAAAACTGCTCAATGCTGTTAATTAATGTTTTCTTGCCTCTAAGGGTCATCTCACATCCATTTCTATTCACTCACACAATGACATAAATGGCTGCACCGCTCCTCAATGCCAAGGAAGACAAGGTGTTGTCTCCAGCCATGAGAGGTGGGGAAAAGACCCTGTGAGGGTCTGGGAATGGAAAGGCACATCCAGCACCACTAGCAGAAAGATGTTGCAGTGACAAACTCCACGTACCTTTTCTACATAAGTGTACACACTGGTGCAAATTATAACCACATAAAATACACACTTCTATTGCTATCTAACATAAAATACTTATGAAATAAAGTAGATGACTAAACTACATGCATATTCAGAAGTGACTCCATCTCAGGGAATACAGCACTGGAACAGGGCACCACACCCACACAATTATGAGATGTGGCAGGCTAGGGGTCCGGGTGTTTTGGTTTTATTTTGGTTTGGGTTGTTGGGGTTTTTTTTTGAGAAACGATTGGCAGAAGTTGCAGAAGAGAAGTGGGATCCTGTAACAGACTTCGGGGAAGATTAGAGGGAAAGAACAATAGCTCAGTGAGAACAGAAGAACCGTTTTGTCTGATGCTCTGCCAACCTTGTGTTAAATAACAAAACAGTGTCCTAAAAAAATTTGTTAATATGGCAACAACTCGCTCCTGGACTGATGAAAGATAAGTGTATGTAAAGCATTGCTAACCTATCTGACCACCAGTCTCTGCTACCCAAGTTAAAGCTACAGATCTTGGCTGTTGGAAGCCTGCTCATTTGTCAGGGTCTCTCTCTGCAGTGCCAGCGGTCTTGCAATAGCCCTTGACAAGCTGTAAGTTCAGCTGAGCAATTTTGACATCTTTTCAGAGGACCAACTCTTTCTAAAGTCACAAATGATTATCTGCAGCAGTTTCAGCCTCCTGAACAAAGTCTAGCTAACTAGAGAAAGTAAGATATACCTTGTTAAGATCACATATTTTTTCAGAAGTGCTCCTAACTGATCCCACTGAAACAAAGCAAGCAATTAAAAACACTCCTTTACGGAAAGTCTCCTTTGTCCTGTAAGCTATCCATCCATCCTGATTCAGGTATTTATGTTATTTTATGGCACTTCTTAGTGCAGTAGATAAACACAGGCTCTGGTCTAGAGAATTTATCCTCTCATTTTAGCCAAGACACGATGAAGTGAGATGGGGAAGAATAACTGGGAAAGTGACAATGAAACTATATGGTTATGAAATGGTGTAAGGTGCTTCTATAGACACATGGGAAGACTGGCAAAGAGTTTGTAGAAGGATGCTGCTTTACACAACATATTGTGATACTCTAGACTGAAAATATGAACATAGACACTTTGGGTATGCCACGGATGAGAAATGGGCAATTTACATTACTTTGCTGGGTTAGGATGATTTGACTTTATGGATCAAAACAAAGGCAAAAATCTCAGCTTGAGCAGAGCTATGCAATTAAATCTGCCATGCAAAGCTGCACCCCAAGTTTCCATGAACTGTCAAGGAAATGGATTAAATACAACTTTACAGCAGTGCCTAAAGATTTTTACATGCAACTGATTTCTGTGATCTTCAACATATGGTTATTGAAAAATCACATTGTTTTGCTCCCCTCCTGTAATTCAGGTTTCTGATTACATTTGTCTTCCCCTCTCTTCTAGACCAGAATTTTTAATGCAAAAAGTAATGAAAAAAAGAATCTTGCAACTACGAAGTGTTACATACTCAAAGGAGCAACTCCCTCCTCTCCTATGAGCATCCCAGGACAGCTTGTACTTATCTCAATCACCAGTGTACACATGCAGCTCAAATCAAGCCTGTGAGGAACTTGGCAACATTTATCTTCACAGGCTTGCCACTCCCAGAATTTTGTTGCTTTTTGACCTGCATTACAACACGAAAGAAGCAGCCAGAAATGCCTAATTTTGTTTGACTTAGGGGTCACAAAGATGTGAAAACGCATAAACTTGTATGGTTAAGATAGAAACTGAACTAGTCACCTAATTTCTCAGACCTTGACTGAGGCCCAGATCCCATAAAAACATTTTGGAGAAATGGAGATTTTCTGTTCCTAGGCCAAATTTCAGGTTAGGATTGGAGACCAGACTGATGTTTGTATTCATTCCCCTGTATGCAGTTCCTTTCAAGTGAAAGGAGAGACAAAACCACCCAGTACTACCACATTTAAGTAAGTTCAATAGAATTTGGGTCTTTGGTGTTTACAGCTTACGAAATAAAACTACAAATTGAAAAAGCTTTGTTTCGTGGTTTTTGTTTTTGTTTTTTTAAACCACATTTTATTTTGTACCATCCAATTACAGGATTTCAGTTTTAACAGTTGCAAACTTTCAGTGCTGTTGCACGACCTTCAAGACTCCAATGACCTCAGAAATAAAAAAAACTAAAAAGAAAATAAAATTGTGGTCAGCATTTTACAGAACCACTGCTATCACAGGTCACTAATGGCTCTTAAAGCCTTCCAAAAAGCAGAGATGCTGGGAAAACATTTAAAAATAACAAACCTGGCCCTAAAATAAAAACAATAGTACTTGATTAAAACAATACAGAGATTTCAGTGTCTGTTATCTGCACACAAAAGGCCAGCGAATTATAAACTGAGCTAGGAAGGGAGTGTAACAGAACAAAAAGAAGCATGAACCAAAGAGAAAGCGCTTTAAGGCAGAAGTGTGTGTATGTGAATTCTGGCTATGTCTACTGCTGTGTGCTGCAGCAGACACTTGGGGATCTGCCATCACAAATAAAATGAGCAGTTTGCCAACAACATAGCAAACATTAGTGCTCTCTAACATAACTACAGGTCTTGCTCATGACAGCATTGCCAAATGACAGCAGGGTTTTTGGTCAACTGCTTGCTTCACTTTCTCACTGTGGAACAACTGCCTGCCTAGCTATTGAAAACTATATACTGATAAATACGTTTGGTTTATGCATAGAGAAAAACCACAAGGTTTCAGTCATTAGTATTCAACTCCAGGGCCTTTAATCTCATAATCATTTATCAAAACAATTACTGCATGAACAGTAGAAAGAAAATGCTATGGTTTCTCACCACATAATACTAACCAACCCAAAACTGGAGATTTCCACAGCAATACACAAAGCATGTTAAAAAGGAAGTTTCAAATCTAGCAGCTCTTCAAGTTCATTTGCTTGCTTTGATTATCATTTTACAAGCCATGAACTCTTAGTTTAAGTATGGTCTTTTTGTTTCTGTGTGGTCAACCTGTACATGATTTGTTAAAAATACTCAAAGGCAATGAAAGGTAAAAATGGCTGGAGTTACTGTTAGCTTAAGGAGAACAAAATACCACCCTGTACCTGTCCACGACTATCAAAGTTCAAGTGAAAGCAAATGAAGTTTTTCATTAAGACACACAAAGCAGAAGGACAGATGCCTTCTTTAGTCAGCTAAACCATGTTAAAACCCTGCTGGTGTAAAAGCATAAGATGGGCGAACTGTCTTTTAGTTTAGAAGATCAGCGTCCATGTGCAGTCTGTTCCGTTGCAAACTGTAAGCGGTCTCCTGAAAACCACTATCAAAGGAAACTAAAGGCCAGTTCAGCATCACTACATACAGGTCCATTAGTTCACATCCAAATTGAAAGAACTAGGCACAACAAAATAATAGCATCTTGCCTTTGTCAGTTCTAACAGAGTCAAAGTAAAATCTTTGCTGTAAAGCAGTGTAAGATAATCCAAGCAACTATTCTTTCCAGTTACACTGCTCAGACTAGTCAGTTGTCAAAAAACACAAAAACCAAACCAAAACAAAAAATCCAACACCAAAGCCCCTCCCATGAAACTCAGCTGTAGGGATATTCTTTCAGAATTATTAGAAAGTCTTTGCTTGTGTTATAACAACTTTTTTCTTTTCCCCAAACAAGAATGCAACTGCCTGTCACATCCGTATTTCAGTAGGTGAGCTAACCTCTGCTGATGCACCAAACTTTGCTATGCTTGACATGCAACTTAACAGTGGCTGGAGCAGTAAAGGACCAAAAACTGAAAGTTAAGAGAAAAAACTTCGAGAACTTGAAAACAAATAGCAGGAAAGGAGTGACTGTTATCTGACAGTCGCTTCACTGCTCTAAGACTGAATAGGTTGGTGTTTTTGGAGTCTATGTCCTGTAGGCCATTCTTTTCTCTCTGTGCATCTCTTCCAGACATCTAGATATCTCGCTAAAATGGCAATGCTTGTCTGCATTGGAGTTGTATTCATGTGTGCCTCTGACAGCCATGTCAAGCCTCCCACAGTCAATTCTCACTCTTTCACCAAAACAGCAGCCGCTTACGTACTGCTGCGGAGGGACCTGCTGCTACGTGCATTCCTTTTCTTACCAAGCAACTCAGGAGGACATGCACATGCTACATGGCCAGCCTCACGTTCCCACTGCAGAGTCCAGCCCACCCCCAAGATGTTTGAGGATCAGATTAAAAATTCACATTTGAAAACTTCCAAAGGCCACTGCAAAAAATATAAAAATGATAATCCATTAAGTTAAAATAACCAACTCAATCTCCTAGCCATGTTAATAATCAGCACACTCAAAGAAGCAAACAGAAAACCTGCTTAAGCAGCACTGAAACAAGGCCCAAACCTCTTTACATTTTCCTTCATGAAATATATCTCTATGCAAAACCACCACAGCTGTTTTTCAAAACCCAACAGGCAATGTTAATGCAGTGTTTGCTGCGATGATACAACTCTAATGACAAGTCAAGAGCATTTGCTTCTGCACATCATATCAGTGGGAGCTGGATGCCATGTCAAATCAAGTGCATCACCTAAATTGACATGATGTTTGATTGACAACAGCAGTGTGCAAGGAACTGCAGAAACACCGGAAGATCATCAGTCCTCCCTCAAACACTCCTATAGCCTAAACCAAGTCCCAACAACTTAATTTAGAAAAGATATGGATGATTTCATCCTGATCATTCAACATGCTGTATTAACTATTCCGCTTTGTCCGGTCAAGCTATGTCATACAAAGTAAAAGGAAAAAGTGAAACAAGTAATTTAATTAATAATTGGGACATACTACTAGCATTTAATTAAATTACAAAGTGAAATTCTAGCATTATCTAAACTCTTTTCTTGCTAAACCTGATGCAGCCTTCGGCCATTTCTTCTCCAGATAACCCATCATACTTTCATTTCTACCCCTGTAACAGCATTAGGGTCACAGCCCAATTATTCAATCTACTACACTGAGATATACCACATTTCAATCAAAATGCATTCTCTCAGTAACCTGGTTGTGGTAAAGGAAAGTTAGCTCAGTTCTTACCTTGCCTTTTTTCAAAAGGAAGTGGAACACTACCCAGCAGACACCAAAAGTAGCATCTTGCGTCTTATGTGTTTTGCCAATTTCCACCACTTGAGTTTGAACAAAATTTCAGAAGTCCACGCATAAAGAACAACTTAAATTCTCCACATTGCCACCATTTTTTAAAATGGCACTTTTGACAGCATTTCTTCACAGTCAAGAATCACTGAGTTAGGTACATTCTGCACCATGCCATATTACATCTGCTTCTTTGAAAGCATTTGATACTCTCCCACACAACATCCTTGTCTCTAAAATGGAGAGACATGGATTTCGTGGGTGGACCACTCGGTGGATAAGGAATTGGCTAGATGGTTGCACTCAAAGAATTGCAGTTAACAGCTTAATGTCCAGGTGTAGACCAGTGACGAGTGGTGCCCCTCAGGGGTCCATATTGGGACTAGCGTTATTTAACATCTTTGTGGGGGACATGGACAGTGGCATCGAGTGCACCGTCAGCAAGTTTGTGAATGAAGCCAAGCTGAGTGGTGTGGTTAATACTGTAGAGGGAAGGGATGCCATCCAGAGGGACCTTGACAGGCAGGCCTGTGCGAACCTCATGAAGTTCAACAAGGCCAAGTGCAATGTCCTGCACATGGGCCAGGGCAATCCCAAACATGGATAAAGGGTGGGCGATGAGTGGATCGAGAGCAGCCATGTGGAAAAGGACTTGGGAGTATTGGTGGATGAAAAACTGAACATAAGCCAGCAATGTGAGCTCGCAGCCCAGAAAGTCAATTGCATCCTGGGCTGCATCAAAAGAAGCGTGGCCAGCAGGTTGAGGGAGGTGATTCTGCCTCTCTACTCCGCTCTGGTGAGACCCCACCTGGAGTACTGTGTTCCGCTCTGGGGTCCCCAACATAAGACAGACATGGACCTGCTCAAGCAGGTCCAGAGGAGGGCCACAGAGATGAACAGGCAGCTGGAATAGCTCTGCTATGACGACAGAGAGAGTTGGGGTTGTTCAGCCTGGAGAAGAGAAGGCTCTGGGGACACCTTATTGCAGCCTTCCAGTATCTGAAAGGGGCCTACAGGAAAGATGAAGAGGGACTCTTTATCAGGGAGTGTAGTGACAGCATACAGGGTAACGGTTTTAAACTGAAAAAGAATAGATTTAGCTTAGATACTAGGAAGAAACGCTTTACTCTGAGGGTGGTGAGACACTGGAACAGCTTGCCCAGAGAAGTTATGGATGCCCCGTCTTTGGAAGTGTTCAAGGCCAGGTTGGATGGGGCTTTGAGCAACCTGGTCTAGTGGAAGGTGTCCCTGGCCATGGCAGGGAGTTTGGGACTAGATGATCTTTAAGATCCCTTCCAACCCAAACTGTTCTGTGATTCTTTGGACAATGCATTGTGTGCCCAGTTCATGCTGCTGTCCCTTTGCCAGTCTGATATATTCAGTGGCTGTCAAAAACACAAGAAAAATAGGAAGATATAATTTCTCACTGGGAGGAAGTGAACAAGGAGCCATTCCAGTGTTTTGCTGTCCATACGCAGCAGTTCTTATCTCTGTTTCAAATGGGAATTCAGCACTGCTGAAAGTTTGCCCAGTGTCACCCTACAGTAACGGAGCAGGACAAAGGGAAGTAAATCAATACCTCACGATTTCTACTTCCAGGAAACCAAGCAGCAACAGCTATCCATCATCACTTGGTTTACCACATCCCAAGAAGGACAGACCAGGACTCTCTGGAAGCCCAGGCAGCACGTTGCAGGAAGCCAGCCACAGCACCCTCCATTTGTCTGTAGAGTGCTTGTTGCTCTCCAGCCAGGCTGGAGATGACATCTCAGCAAGCTGAGAAGCAATCTTGGTTCCTTGCAGAAGAAAAACCCTACTCTTCCTTCTGATACACTTTCTATTTCAGATGACCTTTCCTTTTCTCATTTCACTGTCTCAAAGGTAGATTTGTGAATCTCTACCTCAAATTCCTTTTGCAAATGGGTCCAACTTTTCTATTTACAAGTTTACAGTGTTTGTATTTCAGCATAAACTTTCTCCCTGTCTTGGCTACTTTGCTTCCTTCTTCTGGATCTGCCACCAATTACTTAAAAAAACCCCCAGCTCTACTGCATTTGGCAGGACTATTCAGGTAAGGCAGCAAGTAGAGATTAGAGAGTCCAAAACCACTCCTCTTCTCCAAAACCTAGTAAGACCTTCATTACCTAAATTGATACAGGGGGAAAGAGAGAAAAAGGAAGTTGGGGGAATTGGAACACTGGAAAAATTGTTCTGAAAGATTTCACATTAAAAAAGATAACAAATTTTTATTGCAGCGGGTATTTCAAATAATATTACTGTATTTCAAGGCATAGCATTGTTCAGCTGCAGCTCCTATAGAACAGCGCTGCCAAAAGACAGTCTGTAGGTACTGTTTAAATAGCTGAAGACTTTCTCCCTTTGCACTGGCAGGAACTGTTTGTGATACTTGAACAAAGTGTGTTGGTAAATCTTTGTTACATACAATAGGCCAAGTTATTGATGATCTTAATAAAGTGCTTCTAACTAAGTATTATCACCACCATCAGTACATATAATGGGGCATATCCATTTTCCAAGTTTTGCTCTAGAAATTCAAATTTCTTCATTACTGTGCCAATATAACATTGACTCCATTTAAGCAGCATTTCTGAGCCTTGTGGATATAATGCTCATTTACCTAGCATCAAAATGAATATTTTCTATTTTTCTGTTAGAGAAATCAACAAGGGAAAAAACCTAACATGTTTCTAGCTTACTTGCAAATGCTCTTGCATTGCCAATATTCAGTATGCTTGATAGCATTTGAAAAAAAAAAACAAAAGAAAAATGAAGTCACCCTTATTTCCTAAATCTATCAAGCAGTATTTTCTATGTGATAATCAAATATTCCTAATTTTTCTCACTCTAGAAGTAGTGAAGTTCAGTTTCACTAAGAAATCACTGATGACTGCAGACTCCCCATAAAGTTGTTATTACTCCCCATGAAGTAGTATTTTTCTTATGCTTTCAATATTGTACATCTATAGGAACAAGTCACCTCTTACCATGTTAGTGCAAGCCATTCAGTAAAATTTAGTTTGTGCCAGAAGGCAGACTGTTAACAGCTGTTAAACATAGGCACATCTGAAGATCATATTACCTGTTGGGCAGTTGATTAAAGCCACAAGTGATCTCATCTAGAAAGGGAAGTGTCTACATGCAAACATACAAGTGTTTGTACAAGAAATTGTAGAATAATTATTTCATTATTTACATCATGTTTTATACATATGTGTGTATCTATCAATATATATATTAACAGTAACATAGATTTATATTTTGCTAATACAACCACTGGGTCAACACCAGACAACGCTACTGATAGCAGAATGAGATGTAGTAAGAGTCCAAACTGGCAATGGCAGGAGGCCAGATGTAGGAAGATAGTTTCTGTATCTCCTTCCTCCAATATACGGATCAATAGTGAAGTCACAGTTCCACCACCTGGAGGTGACCCTAGAAGTTACCATATCACAAATTACATCTCTCCACATGTAGCACTACTCAAGCCTGCCACATAGCCCCTTTGAACCGAGACAGGGGTGAGGGAGAGTGTAAGTCTGACATTCAATGAAAAACAAAACAAAACAAAACAAAAAAACAAAAAAAAGGATCCAGCCACTCTTTTCAGAGTCATGCTGACCCATAAAAATTAGATTTGAGATATTTTGTTCCATCAGTACCTTTCAGGAGTGGATTTTCCTAGAAGAGGCTTCATATCCTAGTTTACTTCAGGAGAACTCGCCTCCCAGAAAGGTCTAATGGGTACTATTTATTCTACTTTGACAAGTCCTTAAGTATTTTCTTATTGATGTACACTGCTCCTAACAAGGGTCTAAAACTCCCTCAATCAGACAGGGGAATGCACATACACAAAGGCATGGTTGCTCCTCCACTAGGATTTAATGATTCTGAAAACTGAACTGTAACACCGCCTGAAAACCCCCCAGTTTCCAGTGCTAGAATACTCATGTCATCAGCTCACAGTTAGAGATCCACCCTACCTGATTTTGCAGTTGCGTTATTAAGTATCTTCTCCAGCCATCAGTAAACCAAGATGAAACAAAAATGCAAACTGGAGAAGACATTTCCAACAGATAAACTCCTTGCTAGCTTTCTCCTGCCTGTTGCTAAGCCAGCCTTCTAGAGGAAAGACCTTTGTGATTTTTTTCCTGCTTTATTATTAGGCTGGAAACAATAGCCTTTTTGTTCTATGGCAAGAATACAGGAGCCGAAGCTCCGTGCACAATTGTGTGATCATCGCGCGGCCCTGTGTCCCAACCTTTCCGAAACACGGCAGGCACAAAGCTCTCCAGCTGACTAGCGAGAAGATAAAGGACGGTCCAAGGGAAACAATGAACAAAATTGTCACTTCCAACAATGCAGAAGGCCACTTCAGTATTCCCACAATCTCTTGCCAATTTTTCTTTCCTTGTGCAATTTCCTCCATCAAATAACTGCTGTCAGTTTTGATTGCTTAAATGATTAATTATTCTGAGCATAAATATTCTTAGGAGAAACGAGAACACTGACCTAAAGCTGGAACATTTATTTGTAATAATAATCATAACTTTACATGCTTGAACATGGAGGGTCTGAGACATTGAGCAGTTTACTCCCTAAGCTCCAAAACCCAGATCCTGCCCTGCTCGGCATCTCTGAGGTAGGTCCAGCCTAAAAGGGCCAAGCTCCAGATCACGTAGTCCCTGTGGAGGACACTAGCGTAACAAAACTACTCTACAGGCCAGGGCAGAAATATCATTCCAGAAATGGAAAGACTTTTCTAGAAGTGTTTTTGGCTGGTTACAATAAAACCAGAGCCTTCTGGGTGTGCAGCAGCAGTAGTCGCTGTGCAGATTTTCAGCTGTTTTACAGCTGTGCCTGTTCTCTGTAGCATCAAAGGATTTCAGTGAGCTATTTCACTGAGCCGTACTAGCAGATATAATGATAATATGCTGTGCTTGTGTTTTGTTTTTTTAGTGGGTCAGAGTCCCACAAGCAAGTAGGACATTTTTGTGGTGATCATTCATAAGAGCAAATTGTCCCACTTTGAAAAAAAGAAAGGGAGAACTAGGTGATGCCCACCTTAGAAAACTGCTACCGCCACTCTGCTGCGACTGACTGACCTAACGTAGTGGCAGGGCTGCAAAGTGCTGCTGGAAGCCCCACTCCTTCACTTTGCAAAAGTAAACTACACACTAAAGCTTAGTGGTGAAACTCTGCACAACAATTACAAGCCTTTGCTGATAAGTGCATCTGTTACTTCTAGATGAAGAGATGATCGTTTTAGGCATGATCTGTTTTGCACATGGTGACCAATCATGCTGAACACCATATATTCCGTTCAAAGCCATACAGATTAAATGGCCAGCAAGAACCCCAAATATACTAGGAAAACAAGAGACTTGCTTCAACTTGCACTGCTTTAACTTGACAGCTCAGGTGTTTGTGTTCCAAAGTAGCATCTCACTCACATGCTGGGGAGAAGAAGACTCGTCCTAAATTCAGTACAGTTCTAAGACAGATATCACTCAATCTCAGTCTGACTGGCCTTCTCTGAACTCCACACTGTATTCATTGTATTTGTGGGGGTGAGGATGGGGTGGGGTGTCTCCCTTTCCGTTCGAAAAAAAAAAAAAGAAAAAAAAAAAAGGAAGAGGAACAGGCTAGTATTTTCTTAACATCTCACTTCTTTCCATTGTAGCACTCCTGATCTGCAAGACACTGGTGGGAACATTACCTCTTGTATTGTTGATGTTCAGCTATTAAATTGTATGTCATATAAAATATGCTATTCATCTGGAACACAAAGCATGTACTGGTAGTGTATTTAAAGCAGTCCTAACACACCTCTGTTCTTAAGACAAAAATCTCCCTCCAAGCACTGAAGTAAAAATATACAGTCCATATGTGGGAGAAACCCTTTGATTTGCTTCAGTTCATGATAAAATGATAGAAGTTGTCCTGCTATGCATTTACTCAACTAAATGTAGACTTAACCTACCTGGCAATACTACCTGAAACAGAAAAAAAAGCAGAAAAAACACCAAATATTGTTAAAGAAAAGTATTTTTATATAAAAACTTATTTCAAGTTATTATATAATACTGCATAACAATATATTTTAATGTTTTACAATAATAGATATTATGATTATATAATTATATATCAGGATAATAATTAAAGAAATTGTAAAATACTTTGAATTTCAAATTTAACATCCAATTATTTTCTAAGCAACATACAGATAAGGAATTCACAGCATTATGGTAGACATTAGCTATCACACCTTAGATATCAGCTGTAGGATGCATGTAAAAAACAAAAGAAAGCATGTTAAGACTACATGCAAAATGATCAGTCCAAGGAGACTTTCAGGTGAATGAAGTGTCCAAAAAATTACATAGCTCTTAAAATAGTGTAAAGTTATATTACAGAAAAATTATAAGTTAAAAATTATTTTACAGTATTTCAGCAGAGATTAGAGAAAGCCTTGATCTGCCAAAGTTACGGAAGCTAAAAGTAGAAATAACACTTAAACCCCCCCCAGGACTGAACACATCCCAGGTTTTTAGACTGCGTGTTTCACATGGAGGCCTGTCTTGTTCAGCATCCCCGTGCTATCACATGCGAACCTATGTGAGATTTGGCAAATAAAAGCAGGAAGCAACAGGAGTTGCTACAAGGAAACTGAGAACTAGAAGACAGGATCTTTACAGAAGCTGTGCTAATCATTAGAAAAACTATATGAAATGGAGGTTTAACTGTGGATATTTTAGTTTCCTTGCCTCAGCTTTACCTTTCTGATAGGAATTAAAAACTGTTTGGGGGAATACTCTCACTTGTATTACGTAGCACCACAATAGGGACCCCAGTACACTTGCCACTTTCTGATCCTGTGACAGTAAGTGCCACAGTAAGAAATTGGTGAGTGAAAGTGTTGCCTTAGACAACTGGAAGCTAACCTGGCAATGGTTACTTGTTCCTTAGACAGTACATTCCCTCCAGTGACACAGGAAATTGTTTATTAACTAGAGCAATCGTTACCAGGATCTTATTTATCTCACCAGAAAATGGACTCAGAACACTGGAACATCCTTATTCGCAAATACTATTAAAGTGCCTTTTTCCTTAGAGGGATGACTTTTGTAATGCAAATCTTGGCACAAAAAGCAACCAGAGAGCAAACAGCATCTTACAAATACTAGATGTGGTAGATGACCTAGGAAACGTCTACGTAGCTTCTTCTGTCAGCCCACTCTGAATGAATTAATATTGCAATCCAAAGTAACACAGACTTTAATTTTATGAAGTTCAGTTACAAGTAAGTACACCTGAATGCTATATGCAAAATAAAAGCAATTATAATAAATTCAAAGGATTTATGACCAAATGCAGGCTAGTTCTGGGCCTCTCAGCTGTTTGCTGTCATAAAACTCCTGACAGTCACTGGATGAAAGGCTTTTTATTGGAAGGTCATCCTACTAGAAGTCCAGAGTGCACAAATATGCTGGAAACTCTCCCTCTACTTTAATTTTAAACTATTCCAATATTTATGTTTCTATAGTTTGCATAAGCAACAGCCCAAGACTCAGCAACTGCCTCTGGCACTCAGGTAACATTTTCTTGGTTCAGTTTTGCATGGGCATCATCTCACTCTAGTATGGTTGCACTAACTCCACAGTGAAGTCAATAAAATCCCCTTTCCTTAAAAGACAGTAGATGTTTAAGAAAGATTTGACCTCATGGGATGGTACACTACACAGTGCTAAGATGTGCTATTTGTAACTTCCACACGAACAGCCCTAGTGAATCTTTGCTTAACTTGTGGCAGAACAGCATGCTGAATTTTGTCCAATTCTATCCAGCAATCATTACCTCCACATGACATAGCACACAGGAGCGTTGTGAAAACAGACAAAAGGGAAGGTATCCTAAAGGACAAAAGCTGTAGATAGGAAAAAATCTTATTTGCTGACCAGTGCATTTTTCCCATTCACAAAGAGAAGGCAGAGAATGGATTATTTTCGAATAAAGTCCTAATGAGACTAGCACAGGGAAATCTACAGAGAAATAAGCATGCTAGCCATAACAACTTATATATCACAACAGCGGAAGGTGAGAGGATGACTTCATTACCTGAGGAAAATAAGCTCATTGTCATTCACTCCTTGGCAGTAAAACTAGTTATCAGTACCTTGGTCACATGGAGACTAGTGACAGTCAAGAAAGTTTAATAAAAAGATGCTCTTTTTTCTCACCCTGTCACTCCCTACTAAATTTAAACCCTACTATACAAGTGTAGCATAATCCTCGCCATCAAACTAACTATGCAGGTGGACACAAGCTAGTGGAAACTGCTGCAGACACAGCTAAGGCACAGCACATCGGAGGAAGATCTGCAGGTGAAATGTTCAAAAAGGAAACAGGGAAGAAAATACAACTAAGTGTGCGTATCAAAAAGGCATTGCAAGCCAGTGCAAAACTAAGCAAAGGTTTTATACTGCTCTTGTAGAGATCATAGAATAGGGATGGAAGGGACATTTAAAGATCATCTAGTCCAACCCCCCTGCAGTGAGCAGGGACATCTTCAACTAGATCGGGTTGCTCAGAGCCACGTCCAGCCTGGCCTTGAATGTTTCCAGGAATGGGGCAGCTGCCACTTCTCTAGGCAACCTGTTCCAGTATTTCACCACCCCCAACACAAAACATTTCTTCCTTATAGCTAGTCTAAATCTACCCTCTCTTAGTTTAAAACCATTACCCCTTGTCCTATTGCTACAGGCCCTATTAAAAAGTCTGTCTCCATCAGAGAGATGTAGGTATACATGTAGATGTAGAGACATACATGACAGGAAGCAGCAGAAGGCCACATAAACTGAATCCTGAGTTTAAGGATGCCAGTTTGCAGAGTTCTTCACCACACAGGTGTCAGACATCCTTATTTTAAGTCAGTATTTTAATGAAGTCTAAACACACCAAGTAACTGTATAAGCCACCAATGGAAGCTGCAGTCTCCTTTGTACAAGGATTATTAAGTGAGTTTAATTGCTGCCTGCTAAAGAAAAAAAAATAAAAATCCTAGAACTTTGATGACTTCCTAAATCCTACTGTGTAGTCAAATGTCAAGCAGTCAAGAAAGCTAGGAAGGCTTCCTGATTTCACTAAAACTTCATGTTCCACACTCACATGTCAGGACAACGAAAAGTTTTACTAAAAAACAAAAGTTGAAGGCTAAGAGAGGGAACAGATGAAATAACTGGAGTATAATAAACATGTGATCTTTCACTTCAGGTTCTTCTCCCCGTCTGATTACCCCAGGTTACAAACAGTAGTCATTTTATTAGGCTATGGCTGCTAGAGATATGCTGCAAAATATTTGTAGTGCTTGAGACGTTAGCCTGTGCTGATACCAGGGGATATGCAGTCATCCTCAAAATAGCATAAAGTAATTCTGACAATTCATGACATATACTTAATTGAACTATCAAATTGGAAGAGTTTCTCCCAGGCTCATCAGCCTGAAATTTAGTGGTCTGACTGTTCTGCATTGGATCCTTCAGCACACCAGCTGTAGCACTTACCACTGCAGCCTAATAGACAAAGCCATAGAAGAGAGTTGGCAGGCAAAAACAAAAATGTGATTTTATGGGCTAGCATATACCCACAAAAACAGTGGTGGAACACAAGCCCAATCAATATAGGACCATGGGGACCCCTGTTTATGTAACGTGAAGCCAGAACACATTAAACTCTCAAGTTCTTTCCAGTGTTAGAGGTTTGCAGCATGCGTTGTACAGACCTTGGAACAATATCTGATTTACTTTGCCAGCAAAAACATTACAGATGGAACTGTCAAGTCTTCTTGTTTAGTGGCGCCTGCTTTTCTAACACGTGACTTTTTTAAATAACAACCGTCACTCATCGGATAAACTCAATGTCTTTTCCAGCACCTGCAAAAAATGATTGAGGACAAAGAATAGACTTCAAGACCTGACAATCTACAAACTTCCCTTCAAAAAGCCATTCTAGGCTGTTTTAAACTTCATGCTTTTCACTATTATAATCCTAGTATATTGTTGGTGTGTAGGACTGTATCTGCTGATTACTTACAACACATTTTGCTATTTCTTCATTTTTCCACAATAAGCAAACAGTGGGCATGTGATAGATAAGATCATCCTAGAGATAAATTGGGTATGTACATGGTGTAAAAATGGCTTTAGAAACAAGCTAAAGACTCCGGTCCTACAAGTCTTGCTCATAACTTATTTCCTCATACTGCTTAGGATTCAGAGAAGGCTTAAGGGTATTCTCAGTCATGTCAATGGGAATACAAGAAAACCAGCACAAGGTGTATTCAAAAGGCAGCCTTGGAAGCAGGACATCATGAAATTCCACTGAGATTAAATCCTAAAACCAGATGCAGAAAATGAGTTCAAAGTTAGAACTCAGAGTCTGGCTCCTGCTGCTTTCCTCACTTGTCCTTAGAAGTGAGGACTAAAAAAATTGTTACTACAGGGTATTACATAAAGCAGTCTTTTTGTTTAAATACAATGTTTTTACAAAGAACAAACAAACAAAACCCCAACAAACAAACCCCAATCTAATTTCATAACAAAGAACACTTATGGGTTCTTTTTTACGAAATAATAAAAAGAATGCTGCAGTCATACAAGCAGAGAAAGAGTTAATGAATACAGCAGAATAAAGTTTTTTTGGGGCCTCCCAAAATTGCGTGGGAAGTTTGCAGAAAATCACCGCTACCAAATAAAATCATCTAACAATTAATTTTAGACCATAAACTTTGCATTATGAAAACATCAGTAATAAACACTGTAAAAAAAAAAACAAACCAACAAACCCAAACAAAACCAACCCAACAAAAACCAGCAGAGCTGCAGTTAATCAGAATACCAGGAAGGGAAAAAGAAAACTTGGAAGACTGACACTGGCACAACCCTTGCTGATAAAAAGGAAAGAGCAGGAAGCAGGCAGCTCAGGCGATATGGCTTAAGCCATACATATGCAAAGACTTAAAGATCTACAGGCAGAGAAATGAGTACTTGCTGTCAAGAAGACACATCACACAAACAGAACAGTAGCATTTATAGAAAGGTCTGGTCATAACAGGTACTTTGCTTTTTATGATTTAATTGGTTGTTTCTGCAGAAGACACGTGTATTAGCAAATTTTGGCTGGTTGAACTACAAGAAACTATTTCATAGCTCCTGCTTCGCTACAGGTGTGCCATCAAGACTGGAAACTATATTTTTCTTGTAAACTTACAAGTACTTACAGAGCACCACAAAAAAGCTAAGTATAAGAAGGTAATTCCTTTAAAAAGCTTTTCTAATACCCAGCTACATCGATTGTCCGTACTAAATGTAGGGATATTAAAAAGAAACTTTGTGAAAGGTGAAGTTACTTGCTCAGGCTGGTAGCACTTTAGTCTCTCCATGTCCAGTCTAGACTTTGATGCATTAGGAAAATCATGACCATTTGCCAAAAACACAAGTGGCATTAGCTACAGTTATTATTGGAAGTAACTAAAACAAAATTTATACCATCAACTTCTCTCAAAACAGGTAGCATTTAGCAATTTCAGGTGTGCTTTACACCTGAAATTTACTCGACAAATAGAGTTTTAATACATATATTCTAACTCCAGCATTGAAAGAAAACTGCAGCAACATGTTTCTGTAATAGAGATAACCATTTAATAGGAAGCAACTGTTGACAGAGGTCCATTAGATGCTTACATCTAATTAACTACACACACTAGTCAACACTTCGCTCAAGCGCTCAATAGTAATCAGAGCTGCTGGCTAATAAGGGCCTATATGCACACATATCCACATTTGTATAAACATGTGGTGTTAAACATGATACTGTCAGCCTCCTTTAAGAGAAGATTTTAAGTTTGTCAGTTCACTCCATGTTTCTTGCAGATGTTTCTGAATTAGTGTTTTTTATCATTTCTTTGTTTTAGGGGAGTTTGGGTTTGTTTCTTAGGGGATAGTTGTTTGCTTCATTTTTTAAGACTGTTCATTCCACCAAGACAATGTTGAGAAACTCTGTTCTGTGGAAAATTTGCATGACAACCTAGACAAAGACTGATCTCCCATCTTTTCTACAGCAAAAAAGCAGCAACACCTTAATCACAAACCACCTGTTACTCAACCTGAATGATCCTTTTCTAATCTAATCTTCATTCAGCAACACAAAGTATTTGTTTTCTTGCAATACTACATTGCATAAACTCGTAGAGCATCCTTGCTTTCCCTGAGGTTCAATGTAACGTGTACCTAGTTGGCAAAAGGTAGTTATAGGAGATTCCTACAAGATTTCCATTTCAATTAACTGAATTTCAAATGTTAAACTGCATTGCCTCTACTTTTCATAATGAAAGTGGCTGGAAATTTTAGGAACCCACAATGCATTTCCTGAAGGCCCAAACCACCACAGCTTTATCAGTTATGAGGTATCTGTCAGATCTAAGATATTCATGAGCACGGCAGGTAGACAGTGTGGCAAAGTGAGTGACGACATGTCTAAGAAGGCACTGAAGCAGTTGCTCTGCTGTGTCCTAAGTATGCCTCAAGATGCCATGGGCTGCGGATGCTCTTAGATATCCTAGTGCCTATTTTGCTGTAAGGACACAAACACAGGGCAAGGTCACTTTTCTACTGAGGCTTCTGCATTCTTCTCCCGACTCTTTTTTAACCCAGGAATCATCCCTATTACCCACCAGCTGAACAACACAAATTGTAAATAATTTATCTTTAACATGCACTAACTCAACAACAGTGAGTTGTAGAACCCTTTTTTCCTTCCTCGAGGCCTTCCTCCCTCATGAGCCTCAGGAATTCCCTGAGCAGTCAGAAACAACTTTTTAAAGTTTTTAAGGTTTAAAAATACTGTCCAATCCACCTCATTTTCACGAAGGCTTAGAGGTAGGATGCAGGAAGCTTTTAAGATGCTCATCTTGGTTGAGCCAACATACAGGTCATGAAGCTCTCACTCTTCTCCTCATGCATCTAAGGGTGCTGTCATTAACTGGCTTCAACCTGTATACTTCACGTGCAATCCCTCTATCACCAAGCAGGTACCTTTGCAGCACAGAGGGAATGCAAACTAGACCCTTTCAACCTGACCATACAATGCTTTGTTAAAGGTTGCCAGCAAGACTTGTGGAATCAGTTGGTGGCATCTATGCTGGCTATTTGGGTTGAGATCCTCATGTCAGGTACTCCCAAATCCATTTCCACAGAAACGGTGATATATCAATCACTGTGCAAACTTTTGACAATCAAGCTCTACACAGCTTGTTAGATGCAACCACCAGAGGAAGGAAAGTCACTAGGCAGCACCCATCTAATTGCTCAGCTGCACAAAGGGCAGCAGAGGCACAGCAAATGGGAACATACCTGAAGCCGCTGCTGCCTCCAGAGGAGGCTGGAAGTCTGCCAGCCAAAAGGCTTGGAGTCTCCACCCTGGTTATCTTGCTAAAGATCTGAGTAGGAATCAACCATGAATATTAGCTCACTTCTGCAGTTGCCTTCCCTAAAGAAGGCCAGTTTTCTAACATGATCCTGTGCCAAAGACTCTCTGATAAAAGTGGAGGTTTGAGGATGGGCTTTATGTGGGGTTTTTTTGTTTATTTTTTTGTTTGTGGTTGGGGAGAATGTTTTGTTTGTTTGTTTTGGGTTTGTTTAGTTGGTTTGGGTTTTTTTTGTTGCGAGTCTTGGAAGGCGGACCTATAGTTGAGCGGGAAAGCAAGGAGCCTTCTGGTCAGTCTAGATGATATATGTCAAGAAAATACTGAAGGAGCCCCACCACTGTATGAGAAAACAGAAATTAAAGTGGTGTGTGCAAGCTGTGATCACAGTAAAGTACGGATTTCTACATGTATGAGCAGAGTCTAACATCCCGTGACAGATATAAATTTTCATCTTCTTTCCTACATGAAAGGCAGTAGCAAAGTTGCACTTTTAAATACAGAGATGATTCTTGGGGTAGGGGTACATTTTTATACATGCAAAACAACAGATTTTGAACCTATGGGAAAAGTTATACCTAATACTCTATTTTTGCTTCATTCATTTTGCTTTCCATTCTCCTTTTCTAGTAGGGTTCAATTCCTGACTGCCTCCAGCTGGCCAAAAGGAGACAGGTAGATCACCTAAATCATTCAACTACCAGAAAAATAACTCAGTGGAACACATTTGGGTTTTTTTCCCTTTATAAATGGTTTGAGATCCATTGAGACAGAGGTACCTGGGTTATCCTGTTCTGTGCCAAAGCAGGGACAGAAAAATGTCTTTTTCAACATGTGTATATAGGTGAGGCATTGGCAAGAGGGAGATTCCTCAATTCTACTCCCCTCCCCTTTTGGTCTCAATGCCTTGGCCACTGCCTGATAAAAAACATCTGAAAGAAGCAATGCAACAACAAAAAATTCTCACATTCCAAGCATTAACATCACATATGCTGAGCACCAGACTCAATTATACTTTTAAAATGCATTACAGATGTAGCTCAAACCAAATGGGTGCAAGATGTACAGTCAGATATGAGCTTACAGACAAGTGTTAGGAAATAGCTGGCAGAAGACAGGCAATGTTGTTTGCATTTTGCCAGCCCAAATCTCCCCTTTTCCCTCCCCCTCCTCCTTTCTCTTTAGAATTTTGGCAGCTGTGTCTCAATCTCTTCAAATTACTCTTCTAATTGGGTGTTTCTATGGAAACAGACTAGAAGACACAGTACCTCTCCATTAAAGAACTATAAAAACAAGAGGTGCACCACGAGAAAACAAAAGGGATGAAGAATAATAATACGATAGGAAAAGTTCTTACCAACAATGAGAAACTGTACAGCCTTTAACAGTTTGACAGCACAGGGCAAACTAGGACCGTACTGATGCTGCCAAGTTACCACATAACCAGCTGTAATTCTGCAGGGATAGCCTTTGACTGAAACAGTGAGTGTTGTGCTGTTTTTCCCATGAAACCTCTGCAGGCCCCAAGTACCTAATGCTGGTGGCCTTATATAGTCTGTGCCCAATCATATTCTCTATAATACAAGATAAGATTCTCTTGCGACTCCTCTCTCTGCCAGCATTTACTTTGACAGCCAGTGCATTCAGCATCATTTCAGAAGGGAGATTTAGTGGCATGGTGTAGCATTTAAAGTGGAAGAGTGGAGAATGCCCGTGTGCCCAGACTGTACACCATTCCTTAATAAGGTTGCAAGATCAGCTCCTTGATCGGTATTTGTTTTGTATACCTAAGTGGTTTTTGCAAACTATCAGGAAACCTTACTACATTCAACCTCCAGCAGAGAGCTGGTTGCCCAACACTCTAGCGACAGCCACCCCGAAGCTGCAGCTGAGAAAACACAAGGTGCCAATACCCCAAGAAGGGAGGACAAGATGGCTTCACACAATGCCTGGAGGTTTGCAGAGGAAAATATTTACTTTGTCCAATCTGTTAAGCAGTTACCACTGGACAGAAGTTACACTTAGTTTAGGTATGCTCAGTCATTGATACTGAAAAAAATTTTAAATTTCTTATTTAGAAAAAAACTACATCCCAACAATGTCAGGTCATTGGGTCTTAGCACCCAGCCTACTACTTTAGCCCATGATGAATGAGGGAATCGGCAACAGAATTTCCATCACTTCAGATCCTGAGTCTATTGTGAATCAATTAAAAGGCACTGCCTACTCGTGAAGGAATGTCACAGCAGCCTCAGCTGAAAAGAAAGTGCCTTCAAGACTTAATTAAATTACAACATTCCCTTACCACATAACCCATAGCAGGAAGAGGGACCACATGGGAAAAAGATCAGTTCTGAAGCATAAAGCAAAATTAAAAATTAGGGGGTGGGGGGAGGGAAGAGGACTTAATGCTTCATTACTCAAGATGTCTATTTTGCTGAATTTTTTAGGGTGAGGCTAGAAGTGCTCAACAGCTTTGCCAACCCGAGCTTATTGTAAGACTGCAGTCGTAACAGCAGCATCAGGCCTCTAACAACAGGCCTTTAGCATTTTCAAGCCCTGGTCACAGAACCTGGTAATGCCTTTCATTTGTTTATTTTTTAATTTAGTCTTCAAATATTCCTCTCTGCTTTTAGCGATACTGAAGACAGTAACACTTGGTAAAAATTCCTCCCAAACTCTAAAATGCAGTTCCCATTAATACACATTTGTCTCTTATAAATAAGTTTACTAACTTCTTCCCCCAAAATTGTTGACTAACTTTTCCAAAATGTACTGTAAAAAGAAATACTGCTGGAAATCCAGAGAATTTCTGCCTTTAAGCAGTGCCAGCAGCCGCCCAGGTTCTGCTCTCAGCTATGTTGAGGCAATGGAACCCTATAACTGCACTGGAGTAACAAAGGGTTAATGAAAAAGAATTACAGTTACATTACATGCAAGATAGTAATTTATGGTAAGATGAATAATCTCTACACCATACCTTTTTAAAAAGGAACATATTAGTTTCCAGTAATCAACAGGATAAAGACAGAATTTATTAAACCCTTGACATTAACAAGTGGTGCTTAGGACAAATCAGGGATTTTTAACCTTGAAGTATAAATCTGAAATCCACTGAAAGTTTTATACTATTGTAGCAGTGAGGAGGTGAAACAATGAAGTATTTTTGTTCAAGACTATCTGTCAGGTTGGTTTTTGGTTGAAAATGTTGTTAGAAAGCTACACTGAAGACTGCCATACTTACCAGTTTAGTGATTTTTAAACAATATAGTAGTTAACCTAATCTGATCTCACTGTTGCCAGGGCCTAAAAGCTCAAACAGAGGTCAAGGCAGACAACAATAGGTCATGAAGGAAATAAAACATTAAATAAGGTGGCCAGCTGCCAACTGTTGCCTTGGCATCAGGAGCTTATTCTTCACCCTCCTCCTACTCCACCCTTCCCAAATAATTCTGTTAAAGAGGACAGTGAAATTTGACCCATGATCAGAATTGATATGCCACCCCAGAATTACAATGCTGTCGGGACAAGTTTTCCTCTAAACTATAACTGATAACTCCTCCCAATCTGACAAAGTTTCTCCACTACTTTCAGACATACAGAGACACAGGTATTTGGTAGTTTTCCTGTGAACCTCCTACTTAGGTGAACACAAGTTTGTCTCCCTGAAGCAACAGTTATTCCTGTCTGCCTAGGAGATGCAAAAGACTAACAATTGCCCTGGCATCAGAAAGCAGTATCCTCTAGAGGCATCTGGCCAGCAGAAAATTCACATGAAGGGAATATCGCAAATGCTTACACCAGCTTGATAGCAAATCCTTTACTCCCAGCTTTTGTTGTTCTTCTGCTGTTCTGGGAGCACAGGGATCACCAAAAAAATAATATTTTTTTTTTAAAGTCACCCTTTAGAGCACATGTAAGCACAAAACCATGCATAAACAAAGGTATTTATAAGAACACTGTAATCTGCTACCTCAGCCCTTCAGCCGTTCTTGATTTGGGAGAGGCTTACTCATACAGCCTTTTGATGAAGAAATGCAGAAAGTGGTTTGGGGGAACAAAAATAATTTAAATAAACTTCTGCAGAGGCCTGCATGCTTATCCCCCATGTTAGGAAAAGGATTCACCAAATTTCAAGACAGAGACGACTTTCAAAATTAGGAAAGGTTTCTTTTATTCACCAACTAAATACACTATGTGTGTCCAGACGAGAGTTCATCTTTTATGACACTGCTACAAAGAGCTCTTATTTTCATCAGTTTCTTGATCACTTGTCCTAATTTCCCCAGTGTAGTGGGAACTCAAGTTCTTAACATCTGGAGTTCTTGTCTTCATACTGCAAGCTATTTGGTAAGAAAAAAGCTGAAAACAAACCCCCAAATAAGACACCTAATTATTCATTTTTAAACCCTATTATAATATTCCTTTAAGTCTGAGAATATTCTCCCTCTGTGCTCGGGAAAATCAGTAGCAAAAAAAAAAAAGAATGTCTCAAGGATGAGTTTCCTAGTTCTTATTAACACAAGGAAAACCACCTGGAATTTCAATAGAATTAAGAAAAAAATCCATTTCCTTTAAACAGATACAAAAAATGCATGAGACTTGCAGAAGAGTAGACTGACGTAGAGTGATTCATTACTTGAAATTACTTTTAACAGCCTGTAAGCTTGCTTCTGGGCAAGGCAACATGATTTCATGAAGCTTTGTGCAGCTTCACACAGATGAGAGAAATAACAGGAACTCGTACTGCTCAGTGCACACATAAATTGAAGTGTTCCAGGGCTCTCACTCAGGCAGTGGGCCAAAGTCATACCTAGATACAACCTGGAGTAGGCTACTGATTTACTACAAAGTCAACTGGGTTCACTGTGTAGAAAAATTAATGTTTGCACATATGTTGCAGACAATTCAAGCTATTTCTGATGTAGAAAACAGTTCCCATGTAACCCAAGTCCCATTTACACACCACAGGAGTAATTCTTGCTGCCACCATGGTGGACAGCTGCAGTATGTCATTGCCATTTTCCATCTCAACCTTAGACAGAAAGCAGAAACATTTTTGGTGCACACTCTGCTACGATTATTTTTAAAAGGAGAGAAAAGGAAATTACCTACTTAAAAAATTAATGCTGTGTATTACCCAGTAGCGCACGGCAACTAAGGAGAGGAAATTGAAGAATTATTTTCCTTCCAACATCAACGCAATACGCTGCCTCCCATATCATCTTATTCCCTCGGTGTGCACCTTCTTGCACTTGCCCAAAACACTGAGCAAAGTAGGACAGTTTTCAGTTCCAACATTTTGAAGAAGTGATATGTAATCGCATACAAACTGACCCTATTTCCCTGCTTGCATGATCTGCAGTTGTGCATTTTACATTTTCTTGTGACATCTCTGCACATCTTCCCGCTTCCTTTGAAAACATGAATGGGAGCAAGTAACAGAAAGGAAAAAGTTCAGTTCATCCAGGTAGTGTCCTGAGCTGTAACCTTCTAATAAACCACTCCAGAGCTAGCATCGTCCAAAGAGCTGCTTATTGTTGGCTCAATAAGCAGCTCTTTGGACGATGCTAGCTCTGGAGTAGGATTTGAGACTACTTGGCACATCTTCACAATCTTCCTGGACAAGTCATTAATTCAGTTAATATTCTTAAACATCTTGCAACAGGCTAATGAGATATTTTTAGCAAATATTTCATAAACAATTTAATAGGGAAATTAAATCAATACATGCAGATTTTAAACACTAAACTTTACAGTTTATTGAAGGTTGTTTCTGATTCATTGGGTTTACCAAATCATGAGGGCTGCTTTGAAACTGCCATGAAGAGCCACACCTTTCCAACTGCCCATGCCTTTCAAAGTGCTAGAAGTCATTCACTTCCAACTCTAGTGCATTGAGATGCATTACATTCGCACAACAGAATTAAAGTTTACTGGAAAAGTGCTACATATTATGCTTATTTGTTTCTAAAATGCATCGCTGACATACTCTGCACATTCCAAGCCCGATGCAATTGTCATTCAGAGCACTGATGTAATCCAGCTGATTCTGGCTTGCTAATAAATCACAGCTATTGTTGAGGCAATGCACATGAAGAGAACTGAACTCCATGTATTGCCAACTCAAATTTCATTTCAGATACCTACCTCTACATTTCTCTTACACCAACTGATGTAATTATTCAACCACCTAAACTTTAGGCAAGCTTTTTTTATCACATGAAATTGTGGCTGAGGTGGTATGAAAAGAAAAACCTCACTGCAATTGTCCCATAGGTATATACTGTCTGGAAGTACGGTGGACATATCAAACCAGATGGAGCAGCTTGCACAGAACCATTTCTGTCAGTATGAGCAACAGGCATATTCCCACTGAGATATGGCTACCTACCTACCATGCACCTTACATTCCTCAAATTACCGTCTTAAACCACACACCTAAACAGCCTTGAATACACAGAAGAAAAATCTACCCAGAGTTCTACTCAGCATTTAGTATTTCCCTCTGGATAAAAGAAACCTTTGCCCTCCACAACTGTATACAGATTAACTTTCATTAGCTTTTGAGTCTCACAGCAGAATGTTAAAAATCCAAGGTACTGGTGGAGAAAAAAAGCCATTATTAGGTACTTGCATCTGCAGGACCTCTGCCAATTTCTTTGCTTTCCATTATTTCCTTCCATTGCTGCCATTTTGATTCCTTCTTTTCTGGCCAGCCTATGACAGTTTAAGCATCCCATACAGTTATCTTAGTCTTCTACTAAGGTAAAAAGACAGATTAGTATTTGTTCACCACAGTGGTGAGAACAGAACAAAACATCCTGTACATATGCAGGCTGAGGAAAATTTGTCATTTAAAAATTAACTCTCGGTTTCAGATATATTTACCTTGTTGGTGGCAAAACTGGCCGACAAGAGTGGGTAAATGTTTGGGTGGTTACTCCTCCTTGGGCTCCTGAAGGCATGACCAGTGGTGCTGGTGATGCTACAAAGTTTACTCAGCATGGGGTTGTTTGGGGGCATCCAATACTATTTTGCTTTAAAATAGGAAAACAAAGCAAATCACCTGGAGCCAACGCATCACAGCCTTAGACAGGCCACAAATGATCACTGAACTCATCTAGTTTACCGCAAATCACAACAAAATTACCTAGGTTTTACTGGAATTTTTACAGGAGGGATTGTTCACATAGCCGAAATTGGCACTGAAGTCTAAGCCTGGAGAGGGCTAAGCCATCAGCATCTCTAGAGCAAAAGTTGTGAGAACAGTTGCAACTTCATTTCTGTCCAAAGCTAAATATCAAGCTTGAAGTTTGTATAAATAATTCATGGAAATTGTCAGATTTTCTCTTAGAGAATTTTTATAGAGAATAAGAGTAGCTTACTTGCTTAAAACAATTGCATTTTAAAAGCTTGCAAATTTGGGGTTTTGTGCAGAACAGTGCCATTTCAACCCTCAAAGCAACTTCGAACAACTCTGCCTGGTATCTTAGGCAACAAGTTGTTGCCTAACATTTGAAAGGACTGTATGTGTGTCTGCGTCTGTGTTCTTTCCAAGAGAAAGAAAAATGGCTGGGCAGGGTAGGGATGGACAGTTTCCTTCATTTCCCCAGAAGGCAGCGAAGAGTGAAGAACAACCTCAAGCGCATGGCACCCTATCAAATCCAATTTCATACTTTCCTAGCAAGCTACAAGAAAATGTCACATTACATCTAATGGAAGAGCAAATATAAACCAGCACCTGCTACAGTTTAAGTGATTCCTCTAAGCCTTGCATAGGCAGGAAATATCTTTTGTTCACTCCTTATAAACACTTATTGCTGCAGTGTCACTAAAAATGTGATAATATTTTGGCAACCAGCTGGCTCTGACTGATGGCATCATGCAGTTTAATCACTCAATTTATACTCATCTTATGCTTCACAGACAGCTGGAAACAGCCTCATGATCACAGGCCCTGGTTCTCATGGGGGATTTCAACCAACCTGATATTTGCTGAAAAGGCAACGCAGCCAGCCATACACGATCCAGGAGGTTTCTGCAGAGCACTGATGATAACTTTTTGACACAGGTGGTGGAGGAGCCAAAGAGGAAAGGTGTGCTGCTGGACCTTGTGCTGACAAACAAAGGAGGACTAGCTGGGGATGTAAAGGCTGGGGGTAGCCTTGGCTGCAGTGACAATGAGATAGCGGAGTTCAGGATCCTGCGTAGAAGAAGCAGGGCAAACAGCAGAACTACAACCCTAGACTTCAGGAGAGCTAACTCTGGCCTCTTCAAAGACCTACTTGGAGGAATCCCATGGGCTAAAGCTCTAGAAGGAAGGGGGGTGCAAGAGAGCTGGTTAATATTCAAGCACCAATTCCTCTAAGCTTAGGATCAGTGCATCCCTAGGAGTAAGAAATTAGGCAAAGGAGGCAGGAAACCTGCATGAATGAGCAAGAAGCTTCTGGAAAAACTCAAATGGAAGAAGGAAGTTTACAGAATGTGGAAAAAGGGACTGGCCATTTGGGACGAGTATAAGAATGTTGTCAGAGTATGCAGGGATGCAACAAGGAAGGCTAAGGCCCACACATGCAATTAAACCTGGCAAGGGATGTCAAGGAGAATAAGGAGGGCCTCTTCAAATACATCAGTAGTAAAAGAAAGACTAGGGAAAATGTGGGCCCACTGCTGAATGAGGTAGGTGCCCTGGTGATGGAAGATACAGAGAAGGCAGAGTTACTGAATGCCTTCTTTGCTTCAGTCTTAACTGCTAAGGCCAGCCCTCAGGAATCCCAGACCCTGGAGGTAAGAGAGAGAGCCTGGAGAAAGGAAGACTCCCCCTTGGTCAAGGAGGATGGAGTTAGAGAACATTTAGGCAAACTCAACACCCACTAATCCATGGTGCCCAACAGGATGCACCCACAAGCGCTGAGGGAGCTGGCAGATGTCATTGCGAAGCCACCACTGTCCATCATCTTTGAAAGGTCCTGGAGAACGGGAGAGATGATGCCTGAGGACTGGAGGAAAACCAATGACACACCAGTCTTCAAAAAGGGCAAGAAGGAGGACCCGGGAAACTACAGGCCAGTCAGCCTCACCTCCATCCCTGGAAAGGTGATGGAACAGCTCATCCTGGATGTCATCTCTAAGCATGTGAAGGAAGAGAAAGTTATTGGGAGTGGTCAACATGGATTCACCAAGGGGAAATCACGCTTGACCAACCTGGTAGCCTCCTATGATGGCATGACTGGCTGGGTGGATGAGGTGAGAGCCCTGGACATTGTCTACCTCGACTTCAGCAAGGCTTTTGACACTGTCTCCCATAACACCATATGTAGGCTTAGGCAGTGGGGGGTTACATGAGTGGACAGTGAGGTGGATTGAGAACTGGCTGAATGGCAGAGCTCAGAGGGTTGTGATCAGTGGTGCAGGGTCTAGTTGGAGGCCTGTAACTAGCCGTGTTCCCCGGGGATCAGTACTGGGTCCAGTCTTGTTCAACATATTCATCAACAACCTGGATGAGGGGACAGAGTGTACCCTCAGCAAGTTTGCTGATGACACAAAACTGGCAGGAATGGCTGACACACCAGAAAGCTGTGCTGCCATTCAGCGAGACCTGGACAGGTTGGAGAGTTGGGCAGAGAGAAACCTCATGAAGTTCAACAAGGGCAAGCGTAGGGTTCTGCACCTGGGGAGGAATAACCCCATGCACCAGTACAGGTTAGGGGCTGACCTGCTGGACAGCAGCTCTGCAGAGAAGGACCTGGGAGTCCTGGTGGACAAGTTGACCATGAGGCAGCAACATGCCCTTGTGTCCAAGAAGGCCAAAGGTATCCTGGGGGTGCATTAAAAAGAGTGTGGCCAGCAGGTCGAGGGAGGTTATCCTCCCCCTCTCCTCTGCCCTGTTGAGGCCACATCTGGAGTACTGTGTCCAGTCCTGGGCTCCCCAGTTCAAGAAAGACAAGGAACTGCTGGAGAGAGTCCAGCAGAGCGCTACAAAGATGATCAAGGGACGGGAGCACCTCTCTTATGAGGAAAGGCTGAGAGACCTGGGTATGTTTTACCTGGAGAAGAGAAGGCTGAGAGGGGATCTCATCAAAGCTTATAAATATCTGAAGGGTGGGTGTCAAGAGGAGAGGGCCAGACTCTTTTTGGTGGTGCCCAGTGACAGGACAAGGGGCAACAGGCACAAACTGGAACACAGGAAATTCCATCTGAACATGAGGAAGAACTTCTTTGTGGGTGGCAGAGCACTGGAACAGGCTGCCCAGAGAGGCCAGGGAGTCTCCTTCTCTGGAGATATTCAAAACCCACCTGGACACAATCCTGTGCAAACTGCTGTAGGTCAACCTGGTTTAGGGGGGGGAGGGG